>JABYQK010000040.1:0-291568 GCA_022606075.1 Fomitopsis betulina
AAGACGATGTGGCGACGATGTCATCCGAGGATCGCTTCGTGATGGTGGAGGGCAAGAGATACTTGAAGGCTTCCGTTGTCACGGCGTTACTCACGTCAAGCCGAGCGCGGAAGGTTCCCCTTCGAACACTCCGAAACCGTGGTGTAACGTTCGAGGATATGAGTGGTGGAGACAAATGGAATAGCTCTGAACTCACCAGTGGCAATCTCGTCAAGACAGGCGATATTGTGGCATCACTTCTGCAAGTGCAATCGACTATCTGCCTCGCCGTCGTAGAGATAACGGGGTTCCGTTGTGGAAGCGGTGATGATCAAACCTATGTATCGTGCATCAGCGTGGATGATCTCGAGGACAGGGCATCAGCACCCACAGTTTCAGTCCAGGTGCTGGACATGTTCACACTGGAGCCATCTACCAACCCTGCTGAGAAGCGCAGTTGGCAGTGGACTCACTCGTACATCCGGCTCGATTCACAAAGCGACAGTCAACATATCACGCAACACCAGCATACCATCAACATACCTGGCCATCTAATTCATCCGCTTGGTCCGACTATCATCGCCCTACGTCTATCGGACAATCAAGTCGATCAGCCAATTGTCCCGAGATATGCCAAGGACTCACAAATTGCGAAGACATGGTCGGTTCCAGGAACACAACTGGACGCTATCCTGATGTTCACATGGGAAGCACTCTCCCCGGACACGGAAGACATCATCGCAAACATTGAGCACGTACCGTTGGTGTCTACCCAAAGTTTGCCGTATCAGAACACAACAGGTATGTTGCTAGATAGTGATCACGGTGGGCTACTTACCGACATACTCGTAGGGAATGAGATGTTCACCATTCTTGATGTGCCAACTTGGCTCACAATTGAGAAGAAGACCGGCTCCGATGTTGTCCCTTGTTTAATCTGTGGAAGTAAAGAGGCAGTTAAAAATATGCGGAATCACGTCGGACGCCATATCTTGTACGCGATGCGAGGAGTGGTCGGAAAAGCGCCACACATTGCAAAGGTGAGTTGACTAACCGAGGATGAATGTTCATGATAACTAACCTGTCGACTTCGCAATCAGCTCGGCATCGAGCCTTGCGGCTTTTGCGGAATGGACGGATGTGTTGTTCAGCTAACCAAGAAGAACAACAGTATGTCAGTTGCTTGCAGCTGTCCATACCACTACACGTCGATGAGCTACGCCGCAGCCAAGATGGTGAGCAAGGCCACTCCATGTACAAACATACCAATCTACTGTCCTTTGTGCCCGATTGGCCCATCAGGACAGCTGCGCACTATTTGGAAGTACAACGTGCTATTCCATCTTGCGAAGGAGCATTGTACCGATGAAAACGAGTTGCCGCCTGTTCCGCTGCAGCTCGCGGTCGACATGCATATCTCGATCGAGGAGGAGAGCTTGATGCGGATCGCGAAAGACGTCACGGAGGACTGGCGGAAGCAGCACGAGATTCCAAACAGCGATGAGGTAGAGGGATATTGCGAAGAATTGAAGGCGAGTCAGACGAAGGGTAAAAAGCGCATGCGATCGCAGTCAACCACTGTAGTCGAACGAGGAGGACCCAAGTCGCGCGTCCGACGCTAGGTATGATATCTGCATCGGACTTTGCCTTGAGATTTGGTCGATAGACTACCAGCATATAATAGCTCAGTCGCTATCACCAGAGACACATCAATGAGACGTACAGCGAGCAGCTGCAAGGTGCTCCTCATCGTTGGCAGCCTTCTTCGGCCATTCCTTGCGTTCTTCGGTCAATACCCGCTTTGCTTTCTCCATCTCCGTGATGTTCTTCAACCGGGTACTGCACGGGGTATGGTCAGTTCGACAATCCAGCTGCTGGGTAATGGAGACTCACTCCATACCGAGGTCAACCTCCGGAATAGCAGTCAGCATGGCCAAGCTGTTCGTAATGCTCCCCTCATCCTGCGGCTTATCTTGCTTGCGTTTATACTTGTCCGGCACACTGAACAGCTCCGCATAAGGGTCTCGTGGGCCTTCATACTTCTCTGGCTCGTTCGATGTTCCTCACCGCAATTTCATGTTCTCCTCAATGTAGGCCATCCTACCCCGCAACACGGTCAAACCAGTGACGCGACGTAGAAGGTGACATGCACGCACATATGCTTGTCCACGTCAAGTGCGTTGGTCTGTTGTGTGAAGTTGTTTGCTCGTACAACTCGTCTAGCTTTTGTGTCCGCGTCCTCTTCCTCTCTATCGCTTGTCGTCGTCGTCGTCGTAGTTGAATCTCATCTAATCTAGCATCTTATCGGACTGGTGGTGGTCTCTCAGGTGTTCGGGGGCCAGCGCCAAACTTTTTAGACTTGCGGGCCAGAATCCCCCGAATGAATGCCCCTTGCTTACACCACTTGACAAGTATCTACTACACCTTGTGAACCGATCTGACAGCGGGTCCCATATAGCTAAAACCCTCTATTGGGGTTCTAAAAGGTTGATAGCAGGGTTGTGTCAGTGAGCGACAAGTGGTCCTTCACTTGCATGTGAAGACTGCCCAACCCTGTTGACATCGCGTTCGTGACTGTAAATAAAACTTGATCAAGGCCTTCCTTGCATAGGCCAACATGCGCACACTGACAGAGGGACGGAGTAAACAGACTGAGCAGGAGAAGTCGAGCAGTGACAATTGGAAGTCTGAGAGAGGCAAGGCACGAGCCGATCGCAGACGTGAGTCTAAGTACCGTAGTGCATGGATTAGGCGCGCAACACTTCTCTCGTTGTGCGTCCACTTGGCCTCCGCCAGCGAAAGCACTTAGAGCTTTCGCAAGGCTTCGGTCGCTTTTCATTTCTGGTCTAAGAATAGTAGCCTCCTTGGTTCAGACTAGCTTATTTCGGATTCCGTCTCCATCAGTCATACACATGGCGAATATACCTGTCGACCCCAACACGCTGGAGGCACCCCATCGGGAAAAACCTCTCCGGTGAATGAGGACGAATGAGGGAACAATTACACTGTATATGTAGGAATGGGCAATAAGACCACACATTCTTTGAGTTTCAATAATTAGCAAAAGTCCCTAGTCCCCTTGGGTCCGAGTACGCATTCTCAAGAATATCGGACTAATGAACAGGATTACCACGCATTCATTCAGTATGCTGAACCATTGTGCATAACTTTGCGATCTTTCAGAACGTTGATTCGCCTTATTCGCAGTCACACAGAGGCATTACGAGAACATTAAGTGACATTGCACTACATTCGAGTACTGCTAGTCAAGATAGAAGGGTGCCGTAATCCGAGTAGTTGTATGTAGAAGCGATGTAACCGAGGTGAACAAACAGCCCGAGGAAAGGAGGGTATCAAGACGGCATACTGTATTCATTGCCATGTGATCGCAATCTGTGACGACCTAAGGTCTAGTCACAGCCTAACAATCTACTGCAAACCCGGGATGTTCGACTTACTGATTCTTATCTGAAACTGAAAGGGAGTCAGGGACTCAACCTTAGGGCTAGAGACAAGCATACATTAGTGTAGAAGAAACTGGTACAGGGGGCACCCTGCTCACCTAGAGACAAGAGGTCGAAACTGAGTCTCTAGGGGAGCAGGGGGTGGTCTTTATATACAGCCCATGTTTAGGGCAAGCTATCTACAATGGTCCGTGCGCAGAGCGTTGTGATTGGGTCGGAAGGGTGTGGAATAATGCGGAACTGCCTTGGCGTGATGGACAAGGTCGCGAGGCTTTTGGCCGATGACCAAGGCTGTGCCCGAAGGCCGAGGGTGGACTTGGAGGCCGAGGGTACGCCGAGCGAGGGTGGACTTGAGGGTACACCGAGCGAGGGTGGACTTGGAGGCCGAGGGTAGACTTGGAGGCCTAGGGTACGCCGAGCGCTGGGCGCTTTCGTCAACTCGTGACACAATCCGAGTCACCGAGTCTCACTATTCGTCTGGTATGTCAGCCCAGTCTATAGTACCACCACTCCGTGCGCCCACGTGGATCATATGCCCTATACTAGATACAGACAGCCGTCAGTTCATGTGCACTACTGACAGTCTATTCACTCACGTAGCAGCCTTGAAGAGTTCATGCATGACGTGGTGATATCGCCAGGGCAGTGAGTGACGGAAATCAGCGAGGTGCACCATGTGCGCACGATAAGCCGGTGCGCTTGTAGTGCCGAAGTCGGACTTGGTCAGGTTGAGGTTGTGATCGGAAAGCACTGCTTCCACCTATAACAAAAGAATCAGGGCACTTCAATCTGCTGCCATTGCAATCTTGGACCATACCGCCGTCATGGTCAAAGCCAACATGTCTGCCGGGATTTCGATCTCCGTGGATGTGTCCGTCGACGACTTGAACAAAGTACTATTCTGCAATCCCACGCAGAGATACTGTTGCTGTGTGAAGAAAGCGGCACACAGAGCCAACTTGATGACGGCGTTCTCGTACGGCGCTCGCCGATTAAATCCATCCTGTTACTAGAGCATGAATAGATCATTAAAACGTAGCTAAGATCGGCGCACCTTTGAATCCCACGGATAGATGTAGTTCATGTCTTCCAAAAGCTTTGCGCATGTAGGTGCCGGTGTGCCAGCGGTGACGTGGACAAGATCATAGACGTGTTCAACAGACGATGTGACTGCTTTCTTGATCGCAGTTCGGAACAAGCCCAGTCGATGTGCAACCTAATATGACAAATGAGTAGAACATCTTATGAGCACGCCGGTACATCAGACACACATAGGTTGTGATTGGCTTGATATAGTGGCGATAAGACCCACGCTCGAGACGGTCCGCAACATTGTAGTCATTGTCGCCGTACCCTAGATTCTCAGCCGCACTGACGAGCGCTGCGAGCGCGATTTTGTCCAGCAATACTTTGTCCATTGGCGTGCTCATGCTGTTCAACATGTCGAAGTCAGGGCGGCCATTGGTCTGCGCCAAGTCTTGAGAGCCAAACACTATCATGCGGTTGCCGATGGCAAACACATGACGCATGACTTGCTTGATGACACCGTTCTGAGGCTTGATGTCCATCCCCTTGGCGTCGACCTCGTTGAGATTTGTTCGAGGGAGCCACGGTAAGCCGTCGTCCTCGCTATCACTTGCAGTGTGCTCCACAGGGGACTTCTTCTTGCCCCTCTTAGTCGACAAACGGATGGAAGGGGCCTTGGGAACGATCAACGCAGACCAATAAGCAGTACGTGTAACAACTTACCTCTTCCTTCAACTTTGTTTTCTGCTTCTTCGTGAGCTATGGCCCAGTGGCAACCACGCCAAAGTATGTCAGACCGGGCAAAAACGACGTGTAACGGATGTACGCACCTGCCGCGGCGGCACAGGCACCACGATTTCCTTCTCCACCATATCATCTAATCCATCCCCACTACTAGTATTCACCACATGACGTTGAGTGCGGGCTTTGGCATAAGCACTCCGAGTCGGCCCACTGTCTGAGTCGTCGCAATTGTCGTCCGCTTGCTGTGTTGAGTCCTGCTCGTGCATGTCGAAGTCGTCATGATCTGTGCCCGGCGGTTCAGTAGGGTGCGAGCTAGCGACGCTGGATAAATGTGATGATTGAGTCTGTGAACGAGGGCGCTGAACGCGCCCGCTACTGCATCCTGCGCTCCGGCCATTGGCTGTCTCAGAGTTGAGGTGTGCACCTGTCAGGCAAATCAATCGCACCAATCTGCTGTCAAACAACCAGACTGCTCACCTGGAGACGTGAATGTAACCTGCTGTGATGACCCAGGTCAGAGACGCGGTTAGATATTCGCAGGGTGGTGCGCACCTCGGCATTGAAGTCGACACAGGCCTCGTGGTTCTCTAGGTCTTCCCCATCATCCTCCTCCTCCCCACGCTCGTACTGCTCATCCTCCCCGTCGTCATCAAAAAGTCCCTCCGCATTTCCGGTCCGGGCCTCAGTACGAGACCTTTGAGGTATGCCCTTCGTGCGCGGCAGTGGAGGCGGCGGCGGTGGCTGGATATCTTCGTTGTCTGATTCACTGAGGTTGGCTGCCAGATATATTCGCCCTATCAAGTGGTAACACATCGTGGTGGTGAGTGAGTGAGAACTACATGAGTGATTGCACGTACTTTTGTTGAACGTAGCAGGCTTCAAGGAGCCTACCTTCGCCTTCTTCGGCGATCAGCGCTCAGTGTCGCTGACTTCCGGTGGCGTGTCTGGACTCGCTCGCGCACCCTTGGCAGTAGCCCTCGCCTTTGCTACCGTGGAATCAGCCCTGCTCCGCTTCCCTGGTACCAGGTTTATGCCATCTCTTCCATCGACACAAGTGTGGGTCATACCTACTCAAAGCGGAACATAGGTGAGCCTGAACAGTATACGACGCCCAGGTTGAACGGTGTACCTTGTAACTTTGCATCGGCTGGATTACCACTCACGGTCTTCGTACTAGATGATCCATCCTTATCACGAGGTTTCTTCATCATTGCGGCCCATGCTAATAACACAGGATCAGTTGGGCACTTCGTCATGCGAACCATTGGTTACCCTTTGGTGCAGCCTGAGAAGCTGCGCGGATGGGTCGACCAGCTGCAGAGCCACGACTCAGGTATGTCTACCATAGGAAGTCAATTTTCTTTTGCTCACTAGATGATGTAGCCAATGTCGGCTCTTGATCAGCCTCTTGAGAATGGGACGTGAGCCGTTGCTCCTCCAGCTTCCTCGCTTTCCTTTGACCTATCTTTGGCTGACCAGATGGTAAGCCGTCTCTTCCTGCTGATTGTGCCATACTACTAAAGTTCTCTAATGGGATTGGAGACTGCATCAGCGGATTGCCTGCACGTTCCCTCCGATGAAGAACATGGACACGGCCAGTGACATTGTCGAAGGATTTGACAGCCAATAAATGGTACGTACCAATTGTCTCCGTTCAACGTGATACGTAGTCGTGTAACCGTAGTGTTGCTGGACAGTCAAAGTGAGAGTTTACGAAGCAACAAGCAGCGAGAGGCTAGTATTCGTGGTGGACACAAGGTGAGTAACTGGACAACTACCAAGTCTGTATGCAGAGATTGATGGGCAATGGGCAGCGACTGGAACAGAAACGTTCGAGTTGGAGATGGAGGACGTTGAAGGTCAACCCGCCGTTGTTCTTGCACATGCTCGGCAAGCGGAGATTCACACTGTGACTAAGCGGTACGTCTTGCTTCCTCCCCACCATCGATCTGTGTGCGACGACACTGAAGAGCACTGTCGACAGCTTGTACCGTCGCTGCCTAGCAAACGACACTCTCACTTTCCACCACTGGTAAGCCATTGTTCACACATCTAGCATTGTTATGCATCGCTGACTCTCCAACACCAGTCTCTTCATGTACTTTTATTACAATGGCATACATGTGCAATGGATGTGCCGCTAGCTTCACCCGGCATGGCTGGTTCGTACAACACCTTCAAAGAAGTCCTGAACCCGCCTGTCAACGGGCTCGCAGAGAGTACGAAGAATCTAGGCGGCAACCTACCCGTGTGGCCAGCCACCGACGTGCATCACGTTCAGCTGGCCGTCAGCGAGCTTCACGCTCATGTTCTCAAGATAATGCACCTGCCGCTACAGCACCATCGGATGCGAGTGCTGACAAAGACCCTGTTCATGTCGATGACAACCCAGTCCCGTTCGAGGGCGATTACTTTGGAGGTGCAGATGACTACGGCACTGACGACCTTCCTTTCAATGAGGAGCCCATGGACATTTACCCGAACTCCCGTGACGCAGCAGAGGAGTCGAGTGATGATGAGGAATCGGATGATGATGCCATGGGTCGCGACATCATACAGCCTCTCCCTGATGTCGAGCGCGATGGCCGTCGTCTCCAATCTCTGCCCCTGGATCCAGTCCCTCACAACCCGGCAGCTCCTGAGTTCGCAGCAGACGAGGATGATGCCGTGATTGATAATGGCGAACAGGCTCCTGCGCCAGGCGGGATCGGGCTTGCCCAGCATGAGCAGGTGCGCGAGGCACCTGTGAGCATTGTCGTGTTTGGTGGACAAGCCAGAGCACCTCTACAACCAAATCAAGTGCCGTGTTCCGGCTACAATTCATATGCAGAGAAGGTCGACCCGGATGCGAAGAATCCCTACGCACCTTTCGCGTCCCGCATGGACTGGGAGATCGCACGTTGGGCAAAGCTCCGGGGGTCTGGATCCACCGCATTCACAGACCTGCTTGCAATTGCAGAGGTATGTATGACAGTAATCCTGCCTAGCATATGTAATCACCGCTCACCGCATCTCTCTTAGGTCCGTGAGCTCCTAGGCTTATCATTCAAGAATAGTGATGAGCTCAACAAGATCATCGACAAACGGCTCCCAAATCGGCGGCCCGCCTTTCATTGCTTCGAGGCGTGTGTAGGCGGAGAATGCTTCGAGATGTTCTGCCGTGACATTCTCGAGTGCATTCTCGTGCTTTATGGTGATCCCAAACATGCTTCCATCCTATGCATCACTCCCGAGCGCCACTACGCCGATGCCGACAAGACACTGTGGCTTTACCACGACCTGCATACCGGAAAGTGGTGGTGGGCTACCCAGGTATGCCATTTATCCAAGTCAGTCGTCGCAGTGTGATGGGTCTGACTTCCTATGCCACAGCAAAAGCTTGAAGAAGACAAACCGGGCACGACAATCATCCCCATTATCATCTCGTCTAAAAAGATGCAACTCACCCAGTTCCGTAACAAGACTGCATACCCAGTCTACCTCACCATCGGTAACCTACCCAAGGAAATACGCTGCAAGCCCTCGCATCGGGGGCAGATCCTCCTCGCATATTTACCGACCAGCCGCCTCGAACATATCACGAATAAAGCTGCGCAACGTCGGACACTTGCCAACGTCTTCCACGCGTGCCTGTCAATGATTGTAGAGCCACTACGACAGGCGGGGATTGAGGGCATCCCGATGACAAGTGGTGATGGGGTAGAACGCCGATGCCACCCTATCTTAGCAGTGTATGTCGGCGACTATCCTGAGCAAGTCCTTGTAACAGGAACCTACACGGGTGACTGTCCTATCTGTGAGTGTTCTCACGATGGTCTTGGCTCATATCCAAGTATTTCACGCCGGCGCGACATCAATGCGACATTTGAGGCACTGGATAAGTTTGGCACCGTGGACTATAACGGAGTGTGCGATGCTGCAGGTATCAAGCCTGTCCAGCATCCGTTCTGGGAGAACCTACCGTACGTCGACATCTACTGCACGATCACGCCAGACCTTTTGCATCAGCTATATCAAGGGGTCGTCAAGCATGTCCTTTCATGGATCACGAGTATCGTTGGGGAGGATGAAGTCGATGCCCAGGTGAGGCGGCTACCGCCCAATCACAGCATCCGAATCTTCCACAAAGGAATCACAGGTCTCTCGCGCGTCACTGGAACCAAGCACAAGCAAATGGCGCGGTTCATCCTGGCGCTTCTCATTGACGTGCGGCTGCCTGGCAGCGAGCCCACAAATGATCTCATAGCTGCCACAACAGCCCTTCTGGATTTTGTGTACATGGTGCAATACTCGGTTCACTCCGACGCCACGTTGGACACGCTCGAAGAGTCCCTGGCAACGTTCCATGCCAAGAAAGACATCTTTGTCCGCCTTGGCATGCACGAGAACTTCACAATCCCGAAGCTCCATATGATGGCTCACTACGTCGATGCAATCAAGTCATACGGAACGACAGACAATTACAACACAGAGTCGACAGAACACCTTCACATCGACTTTGCAAAAGAAGCTTACCGTGCCACGAATCACAAGGATGAGTTCCCGCAAATGACGAAGTGGCTTGAGCGACGCGAGAAGGTGCTGCAGCATGCAGACTACGTAGAATGGCGCCTTCTTCGGGTTCAAGATGAACATCAAGACACGATCGCTGGATGTCCGGAGATACTACGTTGGTGGCCGCCCGACATGTCGTGTGCACTGCATCACGTCATGGCAAAGTGGCCAAGCCAGAAAGCTGTCCCCATCGCCACCGTCATGTCTACACAAGGCTATGGTGCAACCTTTTTCACAGCTGCTCTTTCCCGTTACATAATCGAGCTGAAGAACCCAGGCTTGACACGGAATGAAGTGGAGGCGAGAGCCTTACAGGTACAGCTACCATTTTCGATGGTCCCGGTATTCCACAAGATAAAATTCCGTAATGTCGAACATCATGGCAAGGAGACACTCGACTCTATTCACGCGCGGCCGCAAGAAGCAGGACAAAGTGGCGATATACTCATTCCTGCGTGTTTCGATACTGTGCTTGTACAGGTTCGGCTTGGACCAAATGAGGGCTTGGCGGCAGAGCTGCGTAATGGTTTATCTGGTAGGCCTTTGATTGTTGTCACCTTCGACATACAACTCATAGCTGGACGTGCAGGTATGCGCGTCGGCCGTGTCCATGTTATCTTCTCAATCCCTGGCAAAGCGCTGCCGCTGCTCTTCCCGGGTGCTCCGGTCACCCGTCCGACTGTACCCCGTCATCTTGTCTACATCGAGTGGCTCTCGAAGTTCGCAAATGCACCAGATCCATTGTACCAGATGTACAAAATCAAGATGCTACAGGGACCGGCGAGGCTTGCATCTATTGTACCACTTTCATCAATCCAGCGTAGTGTTCACCTTCATCCGAAGCGGGGTGGCCCGGCTCCACTACACTGGACAAGCACGAATGTATTAGACGAGTGTACAACATTTTACCTGAACCATTACCAGAGTCCCCACAGCTTCTACAACATGTACTAGTATGATGAATACCAGAGATGATTGCAATTGAATTGATCCTCTGCATTGAATTCCGACATGATACTTCATTATTTGGTGGATCTTGTATTCGTGTATGTGACACTCTCATTACTGAGCAGAACACATCGTTATAAGCATGCCATAACTGCGGTATAATTCCCAGATTACTATCTATAATAGCTATGAATACCTTGATATTCGTGCATGTTCTGTCTGTTACTAGGAATCTTGGACAATATGGGAGAATTCCCGGGGGAGTATTTTCCTGATGCCGACTATGCCCTCGAGCATTATGCCGAGAGCAGGCAACCGTTGGTCAAGGCCGGGCTAACAGAAGAACAGGCCATCGTGGTACTTACGCAGACTTGGACAGCAGGAAACAAGCACAATACGCAAGGGTGGCAAGAGCGGGCCAACACAGAAGCTCAGGCAGTGCGGGATCAGGCGTTAGCCGCCAAGGAGGTGGCCAATCAGCGCAGAGAACTTGACAAGCAAGAAGCTGAGCAGGCCCGAAAGGACGAACTGAAGAACAGAGACAAGTACATCCCCATCCCAGATCGTCCGCCGCCCTTGGGATCACTTGTTCTCGCTGCACTGTACGCGACTCGACACCTCGAGAAGGGGCAGTACATCGAGTTATACTACTACACTAACCAGGGGCTCCTGGCTGTGGCGGCAGCTGTCACGCAGGTAGACGACGAAGTGCTAGCCATGTGCACTAACAGCGGCAGCACTACGTCCTGGGTGCCAGCAGCTTCTCTTCGCAGCACTAAGGCGGTCATTCCGGACAGCAAACTTACTTGGGAACAGTTCCGTGCAGCGGTCCCGCACCTCATCGTGGCTGTGCAGCAGGCCAAATGGGCGGAGGAATGCGTCCTCATGCTCGCCAAATTCTGGGGAAACCTCCAGGTTCACCCCTTTCAACAATCCTGCGACGTGCTTGATACTCGCACACTGCTCGTGTACCAGGCGGAGCAGCAGCAGAGGTGGCACCAAGCCATATACTTGCCTGACGGTGCGTGGAACATCTTGATACTGTCGGAAACGATCCTACACGAGACGCAAGACTGCATCTACAGGAAAGAGCGAGCTGCGAAGCATGCAGAGAACGACGTAAGTACTCCCCTCCCATTCTGAAGGGTAGGATACTGAACAGGACTTCTTTGCCTCAATGCCCATACACCTACCATCAGCTCACCATGAACATTCCCAATGCACCACGCATCATGCAACACACAATACACATCACACATCACACATCACACATCGTGCTCCATGCACTGTGCGTCATGCTACACCTCACGCAACACACTTTCTCCCCTGCATCACCCATGCACCTGCTTTCGCCACTCTCAGGCTCATCTGAATGCGCTCATGGCACTCCACCAAAGCCCCGCCAGTCGAGATGGAACATCGACCCAGCGATCCGCTTCCAGCACGAGTGCTAGCGATGGCGGAGCAATCCGTTCCAAATCGACCAAGAAAGCTAGTACAACAGCACTGTACCCAGACCGCAAGCCGTCTTTTCGGAGCGGTGCAGCCAGCCCCATCCTCTCGGCCTGCGCCATCTGCTTGGTATGCCACCAGCACCGTGTCTACAACTGCAACGCTAAGAAGACATGGGACCAGGCTTACGACACCATCACCAAGTGCATCGAAAAGAGCCTCGTGCTCATCGACAGCAGGTGAACAATCTGTTGCGACTGGCAGCGAGTGACTGGGTGCGCCAGCCATGCCCACAATTCCCATCACCTCTGCTCCGGGTGTGGAAAACCGATGCATGGGGCCCAGGACTGCCCTCGAGCACAACGTGCTTGAACCGCACACACCCTATTGCGCTGACCGCTGGGAAGAGCTCCTTCGGGCCAGCGGACTGGCAAGCCATTATCCAGACTTGGTCGACGGGCTCCGATGCGGTTTCATTTTCTCCTTCCCAGCAGTACATAACACACAGGCACCACCAAACCGGCCATCAGCAGAGGAGCACGGTGCCATATTCCATCAGCTCATCGAGCACAAATCGGCTGTGGGACGATACGTGGGTCCATTCTCAGAACGCGAGCTCAAGCAACTCCTGGGTGCTTTCCAGTCCTCTCCAATCTTGATCATACCCAAGCCCACAAAGCTGGGACATTACCGCATCATCCAGAACTTCTCCTTCCCACGCACACCCTCAGCCTTCCATCCCAATCCATCCATTAATTCCTTTATCGACTCTGATCAGTTCCCTTGCACCTGGGGAACATTCACGATGATCTGCCTCTTGGTCTGGAGACTCCCCCCTGGCTCACAGGCTGCAGTCCGGGACATTGCTGAGGCATATTGGACAGTTCCCCTACATCCAAGTCAGTGGCTGGCTGGCATCGTCAGAGCAGGGCCGGATGAGCTGCATGTCGACACCTGTCTGGCCTTTGGGGCCTCACCTTCGGCAGGTGGCTACGGAGGAATTGCAGATGCTGGTACAGACCTGGTACGAGCACATGGCATGGGCCCGCTCAGTAAGTGGGTCGACAACCACTTCTTCATGCGCGTCCGGTGAGAACACCTCCAGGAGTACAATGCTCGACGGGCAATTTGGGCAAAGGACCTGGTGGAGCGTGGCCGGCATCACTCAGGAGGGCGCATATGGTATGGTGGTAGGCAGTTTGATGAGGACTGTGCATTCCCACTGCATCAGGAAAAACTGTTTTGTCTTGCCAAGCCTTGCCAGGGTCACTCATGTCCTTCCACGGCAACATAGGGCATAAAGGGCAACTAGGTAAGTCCCTTCCTTGCCCAGGCTCAATGCAAGTGCGTAAAGACACCATTTTCCTTGTGTCCCTTGTACGCAAGTGCAAAAAGTGCATCAGGCGACTGTGATTCTGCAACCTGGCTTTTGTCGTTCAAGGGCATCAAGTGCGGCAAGTGCACCACGCTCACACTTACCTTTTGCTTCTTTACTCCCTTGAATGCAAGGGCTCCAAGTCACTTAGGCTATGTTTTTGTGCTCGAGAATATTCAATCAATATTGATACAGCGGAATGGATACATTGTGTGCAACACTAGAAGCAGATGACAACAGGAGAGAATACATGCACAAGACCATTATGCCACCCCTCTCCCAAGTTGAATAGATGCTGTTGTAGTAGAAAGTAGTGTGATCTACAAGCAGGATTAGTGACCGTCTCAGCCTCTTCGCATCTGCCAGTGTATCCACTCACCTTGGAAGAGGCGGTGTCCGTTCACTCACGGCTGTGTCATCTTGAGGTGTGCTCACTCCTCTTCAGGCCCCTGCCCCTCTGTTGTGGAGGCAGCTGATCCTTGTCAGTCAGCCTGCACACTGGATATCACTAGTACTCACCGCCACTCACGCCGACCGATCCAGCCCTTGAGACACGACCCTCCGATGTGTTGGCGACCTCGAATATGGCCGCCTCATGATCAGCGCCATACGCGAGCATTTCGCTCGGGTCCTCCCCCCGAATTTGCGACTCGGAGAACCTGAACTTAGGCCTCGAGTGTTTTCTGTACCGAGGCTTCTTCGTGAAGGTCCCAGTCTGCACCTCCCTGTGCAGTTTGCTGATGGTGCCCATGAGCTCATCGAACTCGGCTTCCCGGTCTGACGTATCGACCGATGATCGAGATCTCTTGTTGCTAAAGGCTGCCACCACCACCTTTGGGAGGGTATTCCTCGAGGAGAACACACTCTGCACCTGTTCTGTGACCATGGACTTGCTTGCGGCGCGCAGCTTGCTCGACAGCAGATCGACAAGCGACTCAAGCCCAGTGTCGCCCTGGCCGCTAGGGTCTGGCAGCTCTTTCAAGAGCTTTTGCAACTCCGGGTGATACGTGGTAAGGTACTGCTGTACCTGTTCAGATTTCTCGCCGTACACAGTGGCGACCGCCATCCTGTCGTAGGCACACTGCAACCGGCGGAAGCAGTCCATGAATTGAGACCAGACCCCTTTGAAGGCGGTGTACTCTTGGCGCAGCGACTCGTCCTTCCGCATTTTGTGGCGGAGGAGGGGCACGACATGCTAGTTATTGACTTGTCAGCTTCCCGTCCACCAGCGAGTAGTAGATAGCGGTGCCGTACTCACCATGCCATATCCATTGGCAATGAAGATGTCCTCGCTCCATCCCTCCTTGGCACCCAACCTCAGCGTTTCCAACCCTTCATCATCCGGGAACACCAAGATCGACGCCTTCCGCTGAGGCGCCATCCGCTGCCCGTCTGTCCCGACCCCCGCTGTCTCGACCCCCACTGCTATTGCTATCAAAGCGGTCGAAGACCCCACCTTGCAGAAAGATAGGCCACTGCGGTGATCCACCAAGCAGGTCGGGGAGGAGGACGAGATCCTTGCATGCCTGCCAGTCATCCTCGTGAACATCGACAAAGTCAATAGCGGGCAAGCCCAGCGGCAGCTACAGCCGGAGGCGGAGGAATATATCTGCCATGTCATCGCCTCAGCCGACGGACAGATCATCCTATATGAAGCATCCATGGCCCAAGATTCGTTCATCGGCGACCTGTGGCACAAGGGGGCAGGGACAGCGGGGGGGCAGACGTTGATGAGGAAGCCTGTTCGGTGGCAGGAGTAGGCGACTGAGCAGCGTCAGAGGAGAGCTTGGTGAGATAAGAGAGTGTGTCCGAGATGAAGGATGATCATTGAATGAGGCTCGAATGTACGGTCTCCGTAGTAGAGCCTATTGCAAGCTAGAGCAGTAGTTGCAGCGTATGTGCCCTTAAGAGTAACTGAGACACATACCTTTCTCAGAGCGTGTTCGAACATCTCGCTATCGGCCGTCTCCAAGTTGTAGAGCTCCCCCGTGAATTCGGCATGATAGCCCACCACCTCATTGTTGGCGTCCTCCTCACCCTCACCCTCATGCTTGCCCTTGCCCTTGCCCTTGCCCTTGCCCTTGCCCTTGCCCTTGCCCTTGCCCTTGCCCTTGCCCTCGCCATTGTCCTTGTCCTCGTGAAGCCTCATTTCGAACACCGTTCGGGGCGCCAACAGCTCCTGATTGCCCAGACTCTGTAGCTCCGCCCGAAGTACAGACGTCACCTTGCAATCTGGGACCTGCTTGATGATCTTCGGTTTTTTCTCCTTGCCTACAACAGCGTATGGTGCGACCGCACTACTGTCGTAACTGAGCGATGTGTATGGCAAGTGCTGCTCCGGGATTGCAATGTGCTTCACAATATCGAAGACGGCGCTTGGGACCACCGCGTGCGTTTTCTTGGTGACCGACATAATAAGGGTTTCGAGTTTCGAGTTGTAGAGGAACCTATGGTATGAAGGTGGATCATCAGCATTGACTCCAGACAGAAGAGTGAACTGACAGAACAAAGCAGAAAGAACGACCTCCGATGCGATCAATGTACTGTTGAATGTCGGCCCACGCTCCTCGGGGCAGGTGAACGATCTGGACGTGTTGAAGTTTAACTCATATAGCAACACACGCTAACACATTACATGTATCTTACGTACCCTGTTTGAGGGCTCTCTGCCGGTTGTGCCAGTGACCCAAGGGAAGAGCTCGTCTTCAAACCAGTTGCTGAAGACGTCGACCTTGTGCGGAAATCTGCTGCCAAATAATTGAGTGAAGACGAGGTTGACAACAGGGTCTAATCTATGTCAGTGAAATGGAACCTTGAGCAACTCGGTACGCACCTCTGCCGTCAATGGAGACGCTGGACGGTGTGGCAACTAGAGGAGGGCCAGACTGTCAGAAGGTAGTCACATATAGCGGTGATGGCTACTCACCCTTTATCCCGTGGTCGTGCTCACTGTCCTCAACGCTGTCTCCGTAGCCAGAGTCTTGAAAGGAGTTGTTTAAGGCGTTGTGGCTCTGCCCGTCTTCAGAAGCCGGGTCGGTTTTGCCGCTGGGTGAGGAAGACCTAGCGTCCGCGACCGGATGGGTAGAACGAGAGGGAGACGAAGAGGGGAAGAATTGAGAGCAATCCATGAGCGGCGAGTTCATCGATATGCGTAGGGAGTTCCTGCGGACGGCAGGATGTTGCTGTACTTGGGTAGCGTTATGTAATGGGAGGCCGGCCAGTCAAGTGATGCTGCTGGTACTTGGTATAGCCGGTCCAGAGGGTCGGATTAGAACACTTCCCAAAGTCCGTCCGGGGCCTATGAAGAGGATAGGTCCCCACGTCCGCCCTCTCACCGGGTGGACAGCAAGCACCACCACGAGCGCAGCGCCATCCGCGAAAGGAAGTGTGCGCTGTGCGCGCACTTCCTGTTCAGGAACCAATCAGAACAGGTCTTGACTCACCTCCGAGTCACTGCCGCGACTTGCAGCGCAATCGAGGCCGCTTGGTGAGACCTAGAAGTAAGACAGAAACTTGGTGAGCTCCAGAGTATCCTCCCCAAGGGCGCGACGGTTGCACCAATCATTATCTCCACCGACAAAACACAGCTCACTCAATTCTCTGGCAACAGATCCGCGTACCCGGTCTACATGACCCTGGGGAATATCCCTAAGGTGTTGCGCCGCAAGCCGTCGGAGCACGCCTGTGTTCTGATCGGCTACCTCTCAGTTGACAACGTCGACAGTGCCGGTATCACTGAGAAGAAACAGCGTGCTCTCGTGCAGCAGCTGTTCCATGCGTCAGTCAAATTGATCCTCAAGCCTCTGGAGAAGGCCGGCAAGGAGGGAGTAGACGTTACCTGTGGCGATGGCAAGGTATGCAAGGTCTTTCCAATCTTGGCCGCGTACGTTGCAGACTACCCGGAGCAGTGTCTGGTGACCTGCTCCAAGTATGGGACCTGTCCAATCTGCCAGTGTCCCGAGACGTCGCTCGAGGAGGCGAAGGCTCAGCTACCTCAAGCTAGCATCTGGACACTTGACGTGTTGAAGAAGGCACAGATCAAGGGCACCAAGGGCTCGACCGCATTCTACAACAAGTGTAAGGAGTACAATGTCTCAGGATACGCTGTCGAGCCTTTCTGGAAAAGCCATACACTCACCAACATTCACTCCTGCATCACACCTGACGTCCTTCACCAGCTCTATCAAGGAGTATTCAAACACGTCTTGGAGTGGTGCGGGGTCCTAATGGATGAGGAGGAGCTGGACTGTCGTATACGCACCCTACCGCCCGCCTTTGGTACCCGGCACTTCAAAAATGGAATCTCCTCGCTCTCTCAGGTTTCTGGCAGTGAGCGCAAGGACATGGCGCGCATCCTCCTGGGCTGTCTGGTAGGCCGGATTCCTAACGACGTCATGCTCACATTCCGCGCACTGCTCGACTTCATCTACCTCGCACAGTACCCCACTCATGACGATACAACCCTCAAGTACATGACGGACGCACTCAAGCTCTTCCACAAGCACAAAAATGTCCTCGTGGAGCTCGGCATTCGTGAACACATGAACATCCCAAAACTCCATTCACTCCTACACTACGTCGACTCGATCAAGGACTACAGACAACTACAATACAGAAATGTTTGAGCGACTCCACATCGACTGTGCGAAGAAAGCTTGGAGGGCAACGAACCACCGGAATGAACGACCGCAGATGGTGAAGTGGCTGGAGCGTCGGGAGAAGGTAGCCATGTTTGAGACGTTGCGAGAGAGGCTGGCAGAGGAGTTAGATCACCATGTTGCCGACGGCGAGTCGGCCTCGGACTCAGACCAGGACCCACATACTCGACAGTGTCCCAAGGCCGGCATCCTGCTGCCTAAACATCCCTCAGTCAGGCAGCAATCCATCCTGTCGATTGTCAAGAAGCACGACGCACCCGGTTTTTCAAAGGCCCTCAACAGCTACGTCTACAACATGAAGCTCGGACGCCCTCTCACCAGTCGAGAAGCCGCAGAAGCCTCCTCATACCTCCCTTTCTCCCACCTCAACGTCTTTCACAGGTTCAAATTTACGACCATCCCCCTCAGTGACGGCGCACTGGAACATGACTCAGTCAAGGCAAAGCCTGCTATTGGAACTCAGCCTGCGCAGTTTGACACTGTAGTTGTGTTGCAGGATGATGACACAGAGGCAACAGGCCTTCAAGGTAAGCTACTGGTTACCACTCAGTGATCAGTCTTGCATGTCTAAGCTATCCACACCCGACCATAGGTACACGTATTGGGCGGGTCAAGGTGATCTTCCGCTTGCCTGACAAGGTGGCCGAGTTTGGTTCAAACCGAACTATGCCTGCGCCTGAGGAGTGGGCAGAACATGGCCCACTTGCGTACGTTGAGTGGTTCGCGAAGCTGCCGGCTTGCGCGGATCCCATCCACATGATGTACGAGGTGCGTAAGATGCCCCTCCACGCAGATGGGAAACCTCCTGGTGAGGTTGTCTCCCTGAGTACGGTACGACAGTCGTGCCAGTTGATCCCCCGATTCCCCAGACCCACCTCTGCAGACGGTCCGCCCACTATGATACCTGAAGATTGGCACTCACACAATGTATTAGATAGAGCAACTCGTTTCCTACTCAACAACTGGGCTACCAAATATGCGTACCAGACACTATGGTAATATTATTGATTGTCACTGGTTCTGTAGTGTAGTACATAGTAAAGTGTGACGGTAATGATTAGGGCATGAAATATAAGCTTACCATGCTTGTGGCACTTTGGTGCAAGGGATCTAAGGGACTGTAGGAAGATCAGTGAAACAGGTGGGTGGCGCCTGCCCTCTTCAAGGGATTATGCCAACTGGCAAGGGCACACCTGGTCAGGAGGTAAGAGTCTTTTTGGCCTTCCACGTCTTAGTGCCCCTGTGCAAGGGCAAAAAGTGCATTTATGCCTTGCGAGAGTCAATCAAGCCTTGGCAAGCCATTTGGGTTTTTCCTGATGTGCGTGATCTATCTGCAAGCTCCCCTCGCAGTGATGCAGATGCAGCCTACTCGTACTGCCTTGCAGATGTGGACACCCTCTCTGAAGAGTTGGGCATTCCCTGGGAGAAGAGCAAGGACTGCGACTTCGGTTTCTCTCAGGTCTTCGCCGGGCTGGAGTGGGATCTACAGGCGTGCACGGTCGGACTTCCTGTGAGGAAGGCCGCCAAATACCTGGCTGCGATTGAGGAGTGGCAACAGCACCCGACGCACACCTATACCCTACAGGTCGTACAGAAGCTGTACGGTAAGCTCCTACACTGTACCCTGGTCATCCCACGGGGACGAACCTACCTCACTGGCTTGGAAGCCATGCTTCAAGTCTGTGGTGACCGTCCTTTCGTGCCACACTCCCCCATTCAATCCATATGCACAGATCTTGAGTGGTGGGTCGAGGTCCTCCAGCAGTCACATCTCTGGCAACCCATCCCCTATCCCATCTGTTGAAGGAGTGAATTGGAAGTGGCTATAAAGGCAGTGAACGAACCTCTGAGGGAACTGCTGAGGGAGTCCTGTTAGGCACACAGGAAAGCAGAGGAAGGAACGATACATTAGAGGGCGTATCCAGCCCAGTATATATACATGTGTGAGACCATCACCTGATGGTCGAGTCATGATGAGTCATAAGCGTAATCTACGTGAGTCATCGTTAGTAAGACGGAATCCGGAACTCCAGGTAACCGGTAATATCATATGCTTAAGGAGCGGAGGCCCGGATGTCCGGTATCTAATCTACTGAGATAGGACGAGAGATAATAGAGTCCTATAGATAAGATAAAGAGCGAAAGAGAGTAAGCGTACAATACGGTACGTAGCGTTGCAGAACATAATACAAGTCCATACCAGGCAAGCCTGATAAGATAACGCCTGAAATGGTAGAAGTTCAACACCATCCGGCTCATCGATCTCGCCACATTCTCAGATGCAAGCTCTGGCATCGGGATCGCAATCACTATTGGCAACCACTGGTGTGCTTGGAGGCTCATTCCTGGCTGGCGCACCTTGGGAGGCAAGCGCGACATTGGATGGGCAGAGGCCGTCGGATTCCAGTTACTTGTGCTCTCCATCACCAGTGCTTGCGGTGTGGATTAACACTACCGACTTTTCGGTGACAATCTCGGCGTTGTTGAGGGCTGGCGCAACCAACGGAGCAAGAATGCCAGTGTCAACCTGGTCTTCTGACAAATCCTTACACATCTCCACGACGCTGGCAACACCGAATGTATACACACAGCCTACGTCCCCAGTGCACACAATCCCGCAGATGGACCCTCTCGAGGTAGATACCCATCACATTCTCTCCTCCTCCCTCCCATCCCCCTACCCACCGGCCTCAGCCAGTTCCTCATCGATGCAGTCAAGCCCCTCACTCCCCTCGAGCTGCGCTTACACTGTGAAGGCCAATATCCCACAGCCGCTGCCAAGTGCATTGAGCGGGCTCTGGAGTGTGCTTGCACCAAGCAACAACGTCATACGGACGATGTCCTCGACTGGTACATCCGCACTAATGCTAGCTGGGATGAGTCAGACCACGAGTCGATTCAATAATGTGATGCCCCTCAGCATGTCCATGTCCAGGCAGAAGGGTAGAGCATATCCACCAGCCCTCATGCCAAAGCCCTCGGACCTGAGGCCGCACTGCCTGGAGCGGGACCATTTACAAGTCTGGAGGCCACAGGTTGCTCGAGCTGCAAAGGATCACGACGGTCAAAAGGTGGGCAACATTGCGCAGCACAACCTTGACTGTATCCTCGAGGCAATAGTCTCCTTGTATGCAACAGGTACATGCAAGTCCTATGGTGCGGGCCTGCTTGCCTTCCATGTGTTTTGCGATGCACGAGGTGTTGCAGAAGAGCAGCACGCCCTGGTGAGCCAGATACTAATACTCACATTCATCGCAAACTGCACGGGAGTATATTCTGGTGCCACAGTATGGAACTATGTGGCAGGAATCCATGCATGGCACACTCTACATGGAGCTCCTTGGACAATGGAAGAAGACAAGCTTAAAGCGCTGCTCAAGGGCACAGACAAGTGGGCACCACCGGGATCAAAGCGGCTCAAGAGGTGCCCGGTTCTCATCACCTTCCTCATGGCAGCCAAGGGCAAGTTGAGCCTCAGCGAGCCGCTCGATGCTGCCGTCTGGGCATGTGTCACTACAGCATTCTTTGCGGCGGCCCGATTGGGTGAGTTCACACTACCTAACCTGACCACGTTTCAGGCCGAGCGGCACATGAAGCCCAGCGATGTAAGGTGGGATGAGGACAGGCATGGCCACAAGGTCACGGTCATTCACCTCCCATCGACCAAGGTCACACCACTCGAAGGCGAAGATGTTTACTGGGCTGCGCAAACTGGGCCTGTCGATCCAGAGGAGGCCCTAGAGAATCACATGCGAGTCAACAAGCCCAACACCAATGGACACCTTTTTGCGTGGCGGCATCACCAAGGAATAAGGGTGTTAACCAAGAAGGATCTGCTCAAGCGCATGGATGAAGTAGCAGCATCACTGGGCGAAATCCCCATGAAAGGACATGGCCTGAGAATCGGGGCAACACTCGAATACCTGTTGTGTGGAGTACCCTTTGACGTGGTGAAGTCAATCGGGTGCTGGAGCGGGGACAGCTTCAAGCTGTACCTTCGCAAGCATGCCGTCATCATGGTGCCTTACCTGCAGGACTCACCGGTCCTAGACAAGATTACATGCTACACGATGCCACCGCAGCCACCACGGCAATAGGACTATACAGCCTTGGCATGGCTACTTCATTACTAGGTGCGTCGGCTTACACCTGGGAGTTCTGGCTGAGCTGCAATGTGTCGCCTTAGCTTCTTCCGTTTTGGGTATCGCAACTCATCTGTCGCTCCACAGGTCCCGGAGGTTCGTTTTGGGCCGGGCAGCCCGGAGGGCTGCGCCCCGCACTTGTTGAAATGAATTCACACTCTAGTACTGGTTGGATGGTGTAATGGTAACACCTCCCAGCGCTTATGGGATGACCTGGGTTCAATCCCCAGTCTGACCAACTTTTCGTGTTTTATCAGCACTCACTACTGTATCATCCCTCCATAATGACTCAATGATTCTGATTACGTGGCAAGCTTTGATCTTTATCTGCTCGCCCCTCATGTACTGAAGTACCACTCTTATAATCAGCCTCTGTCCGAACGAGGTACCTAGACCGTAGCAAGTTGCAGTAATCACAGAGATGAACGAGCATCCTGAGCTTGCTGAAACCCAAAATTCAGACTGCTCCCTCGTGCCACTATTGCCTGTCTCCAGGCTCCTCTCCATCCGCTGCGAGGGTGGAGGAGCTTAATCCAAGCAAGCAATACAGTGCTTTATGTCGATCCTAACTCGTGTGTCTCGTTTTGTACTAGTTGATGCAAATCACGTGAACCATGCGACCAAATTCAAACTCCACAATCTTATTCTCCTCCCTGGGGGGTAGAGGGTAGGCTCATGACCAGCCGTTCATTTCGAAGTCCGCTTGCATGGTTCGAAGAATGGCTGGTACAACTGGGCGGGCGCGTAAGGGGGGGGTCCCATATATGGTAAGTCGTGAATTGGAACTTAGTGAAATTGCGCGCATCACCCTTGGGCACGCGCACTGCAGCAGTACTTACATGATTGCTCTCATCCGTACAACCTCTCCAGGCTCGTCTCGACATATCACATTCGATCACCGGCAATCCCTTTCTTACAATTATATACAGGACAGCAGTTAATATGCACTACACAGCAATACAACCAGGTCTTACGGATAGTGCAGAGCACGGGTTGTGGGAACCCGCCCGGGTACCGGGTACAGGTATGCCCGAGTACGGGTCCGGGTATGCCCGAGTACGGGTCCGGGTCGACTTTTGCTGACCCTTGTACCCACCACCATACCCGTGGGGATAAAGTCCCTTCGAGGATATTCACTGGTGCTCAGATGGTACGATTACTGGTGTTTGGATGGTCCCAAGTGGCTTGAACCTTGAATCTATAGCTACACGCCACATAATCTACTGTAAATAGACGAGAGTTCCTGAGGCACGGAAGCTATCCTCAGTCAGGTTCAACTTTATCCGCACTGCCCCATTTGTCCCCCATGCCGTACAAACGTCGAGTGGAAAGCCCCGAGGCATCCCCACCAGGTGCCAAGCACACGTGCAAGCCAACCGCCAAACTCTTGGCAGCCATCGCCGAAACTGCTCCGAAGAAGTCGACGGCAAAGCCTCCAGCCTCGGAGCCAGCCCCAGCCACCGACTTGGATGCACCATCACCAGAGTCAACACCCAGTGTGGCGCAGAAGGCCAATCATCGCAGGGCCCGTGTCACCGAGATCGACGCCTCCGATGCTGAGAGCAGTGATGACAAAATCATTGAAGTTGATCGAGAGGGGCACCGAAAGAAGAATCCACTGAAGGACGAGAGTGCTGAAGAGGAACTTGGTGAGTTCATTGCAATTGAATTAGTTCAGTACTCACCAATTCTCTCCAGAACATGTGAAGAAAGATTGGACGGCACCTGTGTACGCCTTCTATAAACCCGAGGTCACCATCCGAGTCGATCGAGATGCGAAGCGCGCGCATGAGTTCCACTGTGCGAACTGTGGCTGCAAGACAACTGTCACGCGTTGGCTAGACAAGAAGGATAAGAACTCGACAGGCAACTTACGGAAGCACGTGAAGAAGTGCTGGGGCGCAGAGGCGTTGGCATCTGCAGATGCCCTTGGGTCTGCCATGAAGGCCCGTGATGGTGTCAAAGTGTACCTGCGCTCGGGTGACCTCACCCTCTCCTTTGTTCGCATTGGCAAGGGGAAGGTCACCTATTCAGTGCGTCAGCACACGAGGAATGAAACAAGGTTAGTACATTACTTGTGAATGTGCTTGTACTAGTCACTCACCAAACCTATCCAGTGCCAAGATTGTTCGTTGGGTTGCTGAAAGCTTGTGACCGTTCGCTATTGTCGAAGATCACGCCTTCCTGGACTTGATGAAGACCGGATGCCCAGAGTACTGGATCCCTTTGCGCTGGACAGTCTCCCACAATGTCCAGCAGGTGTTCGCTCGCACGCGCACACGTATCGGCCAGATGCTTCAGGTAAGTATACATACTCCATGTACCAGACAGATTCGTGACATACCTGAATCGCAGGCCTATGATGGCAAGCTCAATTTCGCGACAGACTGCTGGACTTCGCCTAACCACAAGGCCATGGTTGCCTTCTCTGTGCATTTCGAGCATGATGGCGCACCTATGCACATGGTCCTTGATGTTGTCGAGCTCGTGAAGTCTCACTCTGGCGTGAACCTCGCAGTCGTCTTTGCTGACTTGCTCAAGAGTTTCGGCGTCGAGTCAAAGGTATCAGTATTCGCACAACACCAAGTGAATAAAGAACTGACTCACCAGTGGTAGATACTCGCTGTTACTGCTGACAATGTGTCGGCCAATGACGTCATGATCAACGAGCTGGATGAACTCATTGAGTCATTCCGGGGACAGGCCATGCGCGTCCGCTGTTTCGACCATATCATGAATCTTGTAGTCAAGACATTGCTGAAGCAGTTTGACGTGATGCGCAAAGGGAAGACCGCGAATGATGCAGCTCTTGACGAGGCGGAAGCGGCCTTGCATGAGCTGACAGATGATCTTGAACCTTCGGCCGAGGACAGTGATGACGACGTTGAAGTGTGGGACATGGATGTGGTTGATCTTGATGACAACAATGTCGAGGGATGGGTGGATGAATGTGGCAATATGACAGAGGAGGAGGTCGCCAAGCTTGAGGTGACTACACGGCCAGTCAAGCTCGTTCTTGCCAAAGTCTGTTGATATCTACTTGTATGATATGACCAAGAGCTCACCATTATGTAGCTGCGCAAGTTCGCGACCAGTGTGATCAACTCTACGACCAAACTCCTCCCCGCATGGCATGACAGGCTGTTGCAGCTCGAGTTGCTGGACGAGAATATGCTGTGAGACGTCTGTATGCACTGGAACAAAATGCTTCAATTCACGTTAGAATATCGCGACACAATTGATTCACTTACGGGAGACCATGCGATGGACTTGCGGCAGTTGGAGTTGAGAGACGAGGAGTGGAAGATTGTTGCCCAGTTGTGTGACGTTCTCAAGGTGCGTCACACTCTGTTACTCAGTGGTCACCACTCACTCGCACATGTCTCAGATATTCTGGGACGGTACGCAGTTCTTCTCACGCATGGCCCCCAACCTCACTATGGTCATCCCGGCGATGGACGTGCTCGACGAGCATCTCACTGACTACTCGCTCAAGGAAAATGTCCTACCGTCAATCCGCGCTGCCGTCATCCTTGCCAAGAAAACCCTTAATCGGTACTATGGGGAGACCGACGAATCGAACACTTACCACATCACGATGGGTGAGTATCAGTTGCGCTCAAAGTTTCACTGCTCAAGTTGTTAGCAGTTCTACACCCACGTCACAAGCTGACTTACTTCGAGACCGCAAAGTGGCAAGATGGGTGGATCAAGACTGCAGAGGAGCTCGTGCAGCACGAGTACAGCGACTGGCTGTCGCGCCATGGTAGGAAGGGAGGTGCAGAGTCTGATAGCGAGGACAGTGAGACAGACAGTGACGGCAAGGATGGCAAGAGTGCCCGGGTCAATAAAAAGAAGGTGTGCCTGCTAAGGCTCCAACTATATCATATATATACTGTATATATACAGTTTATACCGTATACTATATCCATGTATGTACCGCAGCATGGGTATATGGATATATAGTATACAGTATACAGTATACGGTTACTTAGCTATTATGGTAAGGTGCATCAGCATGAGGCTCTCGATCGGCGGTCGGGGCTTCGGGCACAGCTACATGTCTGCTTAGGTAAGCTATGGGTGCACGTCGGGCCTTCACATGTTTGCATTGCTGGCCTCACTGTTCTCAGCTGCATTCCTGTATCTACTCAGTCTGCATACATAGTACACTATGGCTGTCTCTGCCGAAGCTCTCATTCAACTTGTCAATACCATATCTGTCCTGGTCAAACAACTCCCACCCACTGTCCCGGAGGCGACACGCGAAGACAAGATACAACGCGTGATGACGGGGCCCATTCCGAGAGGCGAGCCGCACCATGAGACATTCAACCGCCAGTTCGACGCACTCTTCGGCGAAGACTGTCGTGATGAAGATGGACGCCTTCTGCACGTCAAGCGTGGGCGTTCGGGGATGATGCTGGTCTCGACTTACCTTAACCGGATCATCGACACGGATGACATGAAAAAACAGGCTGCGGTCATCATAATTAAGCTCGAGCGGCTCAAAAACAAGCTGGAATATCTGTGGTCAGCAAACACGAGACAAATGGCAGTCAGCTACTCACTCACCTGTATTCATTGCAGCAACACCACCGGCGGTGACACCGTGCACGCGGAAGGAAGTATGTGTGTGTCGAACATGGCTCAGATGTGTCATGCTGGTGGCAGTGCAGATGCTGCATCCGGTGCGATCGACACACAGGAAGGCGCGGTCTCGGTCGTGACTGCTGGCATTGATGGTGGGATGGTCGCGTCGGAGACGGCGAGATCGAAGGCGGGTGGGGAGGCTGCACAAACAGATGCGGTCAATGAGCGCGAGGCTTCGCGTGAGAGAGACGGTGAGCTGGAGGTACATACCGAAAACATGGGCCCACCTCGCAGTGAAGGTTCGTGAGCAGCACAGCAGGTAGTCAGTCAACAGAGACAGATTACTTACCTTCAATGTCTGGTGGCAGGTGTCGATGGCGCATCTGCGAAATGAGCGGCACCTCTCCCCGACTCAGATGACGACATTGTCACCAAGCCTCCCAAGCGATCTACCACCGGGGTACGTTCGTTACTGCAGAATGTAATTATATATCGCAAACATGTTGACACACCGTGACCTAGTCGAAATGCAAACACATCCTGGAAAGTTCGAGCGAGGAGAGCGGTGATGAAGCAACCAGCTCGAATGAGGACAAGGGTCATCCTGATGATGGGAGCGGAAGCGATGTACCGGCAGACAAAGACCAGAGTGGGAAAGGCAAGGAGAAGCAGAGGGTAGCCGGTACACGGTGTGCATCGAGTGTGAGTGGTGGGCGTGAATGCTGACGTGTAGTCGTGAGCTGAGGTGGCCGTGTGATGGTCAGGCCAAAGACGCGCCCGAGAAGCGTGCCCGGCGCTTGTCCAACGGCGGCTACAAACGACCTGTGCATCCCAAAAAATCGAGGAAGACCGCCACGCAAGGCGCGACAACCTCAAATCGCGCCGTCAGCGAGGAACCTGCATCGGACGGCGAGTCAGCATTGTGCGATGTTCAGTCAAAGGAGGCACGGACACGCGCACCCGGGCTGAATGGCACACGAGGCCCGAAGAACTGCACACTCCCTCATTGGCATGAGCTGAAGGCGATCATAGGGCCGAAGGGTAAACATTGGGAGTTCTCGTGCAAGTATTGTGACGTGTACGTCTTTAAACAGGATTAACATGTCAATTACTGACTCTGTAGTCTTCATTGCAGTACACAGACAGTCGCGCGGACGGTGGACTCGTCTTTTGCCGAAGAGCCACGCCGACCTCAAGTCAACAACCTCGTGAAGCATACCAGCCTGCAGCATGCAGACAAGCTGCGCGAGGCTGAAACGGCGGGCTCTGGCCCTTCCACTACGCCGTCTGAAGCCCCACCAACCCATGGCTACACTGCCGCGAGCGCGAAGCTCATGGATCAGTGGCTCGCAGAAGGTGAGCTCAACCCTCTGGTAGAGCCGACAAGAGCCGGGTTTCTGTGCCTGTTCACGGCGTGGATTCTCGAAGAGGACATGCCTTGGACGACGGGTGAGGCTCCGCATCTCCGCGACCTATTCAACTACCTCAAGATACAGTTCGTGCTGCTGAGCGACACGACAGTGCGCAACACGCTTGCACGTATCTTTGCGGATCTGCACGCGGCTGTTGTGAAGGAGCTGGCGGTACGTTTTCACGTTTATGGGTTGATCTATACTGACATCAATGTCTTCAGGCCGTCAAATCGAAGATAGCCTACTCAACCGACACTTGGTCGACCCCGCAAATGATGTTCACGTTTGCGGGGACACTTGCACATTTCATCAATGATGACTGGGAGCTTGTCGAGCGGCTGATCGACTTTCGGCACCTGGCGATAGACGAGCACAAGGGTGTGCACGCTGCCAAAGCCTTTGTCAAGTCAGGTACCGCACATGGAAGTCTGAACAAGATAAGTGGGTTTTGTTACAATGTTAGATGCTGAGTACTTACCTCCGACTCGGACGCTTACATCATTGCAGTTACGATGGACAACGCTTCCACAAATGATGTCCTCGCATGCACGCTTGCACGCCTACTACTCCAGCAGTATGGCATCAAGTTTGAGATGAAGAATGCGCAGATTCGCTGCCTTGCACACGTTGTGAACCTTGCCGTCCAGAAGATACTCAGTGCACTCAATGAGGCTGAGGATCCCACAGACGAGGACTACTATGTCCTGAACAAGTTCATGGACTTCCATTATGATCCTGCTGATGACGAGGAGCTCCAGGATCTCGAGGCCCCGGGTGCAGCTGAGGCTGACGAATTGCTCTGCGACAACCCAGATATGCCAGGCCTTGAGGATGATGATGATGATGATGATGAGTATCTGGGTGGGGAGGAGATGGAGGAAGATGAGGATGCACCAGAGGTGGTAGTCAATGAGCCAGCGAAGGGTGGCTCACGCCGAAAGGGCAAGAAGAAGAAGCCGAAGAAGCTGACTGTTGTGGAGAAGGTAGGTCATCTGTTGCTGAATGTGTATGTGTCTAATGTTCTCATTCAACAGCTTCGAACCATTGTACGCAAAATTGTTAGCTCACCTCAGCGACGGACAATCTTCTGAAGACATGCCCACAAATACTACGAGGGGAAAGTCCTTGATGATGGTAAGACAGATATTGCGGGCTTGATGCCCATACGAGATGTTAGAACACGGTGGAACTGGACGCACGCTATGATCCGTCGGGCAATCATACTACGGAAGGTAAGTGCAGGTTATTTACCTTGATATGGATAGAGATTCAAACATACCTTTAGGCAATCACTGCATGGGTGATGGACCACGAGAAGCTGCATAACCTGCTGCTGACCTCAGACAATTGGGAGCTGCTTGAGGAGCTGGAGCGCCTTCTCTCAGTTTGTGGCTTGTGGTTTGTTGTGACTGGAATGTTGAGCTTACACAAATCTCAGATCTTCACAGAGGTTACTCGCACGATGTCCATGGCACGAACCCCTACACTTCCGTGGGCCTTGCCCATGTATGAGCATATGAGGGTAGAGTTGGTCGATGCAATTGACTTGACCAATGAGCCCACAATCAAGGCAGCAGCTCAGGCTGGTTTGACAAAGCTGATGCAGTACTATGACAAGGCGCTGCAGAATGAAAGCAACCTTGTTGCTACAGGTGAGTGGTTTGATATGCAGCATGTCCTTGAACTTAACAATATTCAGTGTGCCATCCTGCTCTGCGCCTCAGCTGGTTCAGCTGCCTTCAAGATGAGCACAAGACCAGGGCAATTACTGTCTTCGAGAAGGTGTATGCTCGTTACAAGGCAACAATGCCAGCCCCAGAGGATGTGCCCCCTCGTCCAACAGCTGCTGAGAAGTCTGGGAGTCTCATGTCCCGAATCTCATCAGCTGTTGAGATTGAGACCCATGACATCTCTCTTGTCCAGTCAGAGATGCAATGATGGCGGGCAGGTCAAGGTGGGAAGGGAGATCCAGACTTCCCTCTTATCTGGTGGAAGGTGAGTGTGTTTCATTTGCTTGCTGTCCTTGGCTAAACAAATGGTGCCAAGGCTCATGCACATGAGTTCAAGGTCATCTCATGTATTGCACGGGACTACCTTGCTATCCCAGGTGCAAGTGTGTCTGTTGAGAGGTTGTTCTCTGCTTCCCATCATTTGTGTGCAAATGTGCGGAGCTCTCTGAAGGCAGAGACAATCACAGAGGCTCTGTGCTCCAAGATTTGGTTGAGCAATGACCTTATCAAGCTGTACTAGTCATAGAATTGTGTTTCTCTAATGATACTTGAACCATATAAACCATATATATCCATATATATACTATATATATACCATATACTATATATATCCTCAACTTTTGTATATGGATAGTATATAGTTGGAGCCTTAGTGCCTGCTCGTGTTCAACACGTTTCCTGCGTGAGCCTGAATGTTGCTCCCACAGTCGAAGAATCTGTTCGACAATATTGCAGCACTCGCGCCGCCGAAGCAGACTAAGGTCGCTGATGAGCTTGCGGCCTACCTCTCCACTGCTGTTGAAGCTGTTCAAGACCCGGTTCAGTGGTGGTACAAACATCGCCGCACTTACCCCAACCTGTCGTGCATGGCCATCAGCTACCTGACCATACCTAGTATGTCATCACTGTCTCGCTGTACGGTGTTCTCGGCATGCTTGACGATGATTATCAGCAATGTCTGCAGACGTAGAACATGTTGAACAATAGAGAGTGCCTAACTAGGCAGCCGAGTTCACACACCGGTACTCCGGGTAACAGGAGTAACACATGCATTGTAGATAGAATCACATGCATCAGGGAATGGTACTATACAGTAGCTTAGTCAGACGGTCTCCTACATGTATATAAGGACCCCTGTAGCGTAGTACAATCCCAAGTCGCTCAACAGCAACTTTGTGTGCATCAAGCCTCACAGCTAACCAACTAGGTAAGTTAGCGACCCGCTACACTGCGTAAGAGTAGCCTGCTCGTCAGGTTATGAGCCCTGAACACTGCGCGGTACTGCGCCCTTGAGGCTGCATCCGCTGCGGGCCAGGATAGCTTACCTGGACGTCGCCCTTAGGGGCTTTGACGTCAGGGGGAGACCTTGCGCCTATATGGCTGCAGGTTGGGCACAGCTTCGCTGTCGCCATCCCAAACAATGAGTCCAGTGTGGTGCTAGCGCCATTTCGGCAGCATAAGACAGAGCACTGATAATGCGTTCACAGAACCATATCAACAAACAGCTCTACCAACACCAACTAAACAGAAATGTCGAACTCACTCCAGAACCTTGTCCCCGTCCTTGACAGTGCGAACTACCGCCGTTGGGCCGATCTGATGAAGGCATACCTGCAGTCGCAGGGAGTCTGGATCCTGATCGAATTACCCGACGGCTTCGCTGAGCCTACCCAGGCTTCGGATGGGTCGAACCGCGCTGAAGTCCTGGAATGGATTCAGAGGCAGTCAAAAGCTATGGGCAGCATTCGCTTGCGCCTAAGCGTCAAAGTCGCGCAGCTCGTCAGAACCAAGACGACTGCGAAGTCGATCTGGAACACCCTTTATGGGCTCTACGGAGGGACCAGCGCCATGGGGGCATTCGCCTTCTTCAAGGCTGCGATCAACGTCCGTATCCCAGCGAACGAGCACCCCGGCCCTGCGATCGCAAAGATCCAGAGCAACCTCAACGAGCTCGACGGAGCTGGCCTCTCTCTGCCTCCGCAGATGAGAACCCTGATTATTTTGGGTGCCGCTCCACCTCGATATGAGACAGCTATACAGCTTGCTCTCAATAAAGTCGAAATCAAGGAGGTCACACCAAGTGGTGCCCAGGATGCCTTAACCGCTTCCTGGGAGCAGTCGAAGAACAAGGGGCAATCATCGGCCCAGAAAATCTCTGCTATCAAGCAGAAGAAGGGCAGTCCCTCCTTCACGCAGCAGCAGCGCCCTGAGGGCAGCAGCAGCGCGGGAAGAAGGAGTGGAATGACAAGGGCAAGGAGAAGGCCAAAGGCTTTACTCCTAGGGGAAAGCGCGGCGGTAAAAACCGTGGTAAGCCGCATTCGCACAAGCACGACGAACATGCAGAAATGCACATCGCCGACACCATGTCAATCCCCGCTCCAACGACCACCACCGTCGTCGAGTTAGCGCCTTCGAGCAGCAGAACTCGAAAAGTCGCAGCACCTGCCCCTAACAAGGGCAAGAAGCGCGCTCGCGGTGATTGGCTCGGAGAAGCCCTCCAGCTCGCCAAGGACCTAGACGTCGCCGGCACGCCGGAGACAATCCGCTCGCTGAAGGAAGTCGTGAGCTCTGCTCACATCGAAGAAGTCCCTTCGGACACCGAGTCGCGCGCTTCAAAGCGCAGCAAGCACGATGATGTCGACATGGCCGATCGCATCGACGAGGTCATGCGTGACGAATACATCAGCGAGGACGATGACTTCCGTGACGCCGAGGAAAAGTCCATCGTCTGGGCATCAGACGAAGAAGACATCGACGCGCACGACGCCGAGTTAGACGGCATGATAGCGCAGGCCGCGGGCCTTGCGCCCCCTATCGTCGACGAGAGCTTTCGGAACCCGTTAACGGGTGAGCTCCGCTGCATGGAGCCATACGATGGCTACGACGACTGGGGTAATGAGTACATCACTCAAATCCTAACCCTAAGCAAGTTACTAACAGCGCTTTAACAGCCGCTTCTGACTTGCACAACGGCGCTCGGACATTAGTTAATGTACTTAGCAGCGGCTTGAAAAATGTACAATGTATTCATTCGCGCGATTACGCTGCGTGTTCACGTTGTAAGGGTAAAGGAAAAAATCGCTTCTCAGCGAATGAGTGGCTACTGGACTCAGGTGCATCTTTGCACATTACAAATGACATAAGAGACTTCTCGGAATTCGAGTATCTCCAGACTCCTATCCGTACTCAAAGGGCACAACAAGGAGCGGTAGGCAGCATTATTGCTAAAGGAACTGTGTTCCTAAACTACCAAATAGACGAACAATGGCTGCAAACGCGCCTATATCCTGTCTATTATATGGAGAATTGTGCAGCACGTCTCTTGTCATTAGGGGTATTCCTCCAAGACGGATTAGACTTGCGCGCAACAGCGCAGCATATCAGTCTGTATGAACCGGGAGCGCGGAAACCTTTATTCAGGTTTATACCGCAGCATCCGGACACTACCACCTTCACCCTCGTGGCTGAATCAGGTGAAAACGTTCAGAATATTTATGTGAACGTAAATGAAGTCGATTATTCGACTATGCATCGCCGTTTTGCGCACCCTTCAAAGGACGTGCTTGCAAAGGCGAAGGAGCATACATCTGGATTTCCCAGAAAGGTGGAGATTCCTAAGGACTCACCTATATGCCAGGGATGTGCAAAAGGGAAAATGCACTCTAAGTCTTTCCCGCCGTCCAACTACCGGGCAAAGGTACCGTTTGAACTTATTCACTCGGATTTAAAATCCTTCCCAGTAGATTCCTATCATAAGTACAAGTATTACATACTGTACTATGATGACGCCTCATCGCACGCGTGGACTGTAAATCTGCGCAAGAAATCTGCAGCGATTACAGCCACAAGGCAATTCCTAGCCATGGTAAAAACTAAATATGGAAAGACAGTGCAGAAGTGGTTGTCTGATGCAGGGGGAGAATACGTCTCCACTGCATTCAAAGACCTTCTAAAGGATAATGGCATAGAGATCCTTCAAAGCTCGCCGCACACTCCTCAGGAGAATGGCAGAGCTGAGCGTTTCAACAGGACGCTCATGGACAAAGCAGAGGCAATGCGCCATGATGCTTGTCTACCTCCATCCTGGTGGGAATTCGCTGTGGATCATGCAGTCCATGTTTACAACAGGACGCCAATTCGTCGCCTTAATTGGCTTACCCCCTACGAATTGATACACGGCAAGCCGCCATCTGTGGCGCAGCTGCGCGTTTTTGGCTGCGGTGTGTACGTCTTTATACCCAAGGATGTTAGAAAAAACAGTTTATCGCCCAAATCGGAGCTGATGACTTACCTCGGGGGAGATGGCTCTACAGAGCGCACTGGCGGATGGCTCTTTATGAGAGCACCAGACAATGTTTTGTTCAGATCATCCACCGCGATGTTTGACGAAACTATGTTTCCTAAGTGTCCCCTGACAAATCGTCGGGGTACAACTCGAGTTTGGCCACCTCGAGAAGAAATGATCCCAGCGGATCATCCAAAAACCACACCTCAGGTAGATGAGGATGATGACGATGATCATCCAAAACATCACCTTCCTAAAAGAGGAAACGGTCATGTTCATGACGATGAACAGGAGCAGCAAGATGCGCCCGCAGACCCAGTACCGCCGCCCCATGCACCGGTTGAACACCCTGCGCCCCCAGTGGAGCCGCGACGTTCAGCAAGGGAGTGGAAACCAGTAACTCGTAGAGGTAATGTCTATGGTGAGCAGCGGAAGCCCCAAGACATAGTAAAGGACATCGAAAATCAGGGGAGATGGAAAAAGATGGTCGGTGAGGATGCGGGTAGCTCCCGTACCAAAACCGGACCACAAAGGCAGCAAAAACAACAGATTCCCGGACCTAGTTCTGCGCCAAATCCTCCTCCACGCGACGAACCTGTCGAGTCCGCCCCATCCGATGAGGATGAAGCGCAAAGCGCTGAGTTACTACTGGCAGAATTATGCCGGGAAGGGGGAGTTAAGTTAGTCGAGTTGCTGCTTGCAAAAGCGCTACCCACCCTCGACAACGATCTACCAGACGGGACCAGCCCGAGAGAATGGTCATTCCGCGATATACTAAAGCTACCCAAAAAGGAGCTTGAGGAGTGGATGGCAGCGTGTCGCGAAGAACTTGAGGCACTTCGCAAACGCAATGTCTATGAATTGGTTGATCGCCCTAAGGGACGAAAGGTCACCAAGAACCGCTGGGTATTCGACGTCAAAACTGACGGTCGTAAAAAGGCCAGATTGGTCGCCAAGGGTTACTCCCAGATTGAAGGCCTTGACTATGATCAGGTCTTCTCTCCAGTCGTACGCTTTGAGACTGTACGCCTAATCCTCGCCTTAGCTGCGCTTGAGGATATGCACGTCTCCAGACTCGATGTCCGTAATGCCTATCTTTATGGCAAGCTCGACGAGGAAATATATATGGAGCAGCCTGAAGGCTTTGCAGTACCAGGCCAAGAGCACAAAGTACTCCGGTTACTTCGCGCTCTCTATGGACTCAAGCAGGCAGGGCTTGTGTGGTGGCGCACCCTCAATGAGTCCCTAAAGGAACTTGGCTGTAAACGCCTTGTATCCGATGCCGGAATATTCGTCTATAGGACAAAAGATGGTCGCTTCGTGCTGATCATCGTCTATGTAGACGATGCCATATTTTGTGGCAAGGATAAGACCCTAGTCCTTTCATTAAAGGACCGCTTCATGAAGAAGTGGGAGTGTCGCGACTTAGGCGACGTCAAGGAATTTCTGTGCATGCGCATAACTCGGAAAGGACGCGAAATCCATCTGGATCAGTGCGCCTACCTTGAGAAAGTGCTGCAGCACTGTGGCATGCAGAACGCGAAATCTGCGCCAACTCCACTCCCTGCTGGATACAAGCCTGTTGCTAATACTGGCGCAGCTGACCCAGCGCTTCGAAGCAAGTACCAGACTGTCATCGGTTCCTTGCTATATTTAATGCTTGGAACTCGACCTGAAATTTGCTACGCCATGACATTACTTGCGCAATTTGCAGCAAATCCGTCACAGGACCATTTAAACAGAGCGCTGTATATCTGCCGCTATTTAATTGGTACGAAATCCTATGCGCTAGTTTATGAAGGACAAAGCGGCAATGGGATATTGGCGTGCACTGACTCTGACTGGGCAGACAGCCCAGAAGCCAGGAAGTCACGGTCTGGGCACTTCTTAAAGTTCGCGAACGGTGCGTTCAGTTGGCTGTCCAGAAGACAGAAGACAGTTGCCCTGTCATCCACTGAAGCTGAGTATATGTCGCTGAGCGATTGCTCGCGACAAGTAGCCTGGATAAAGATGCTCCTGGAGGAGATCGGCTACAAGCTCGGCCCGCTGCCCATCTGCTCGGACAATCAGGGAGCAATATTTATTAGCTCCAACCCTATCACGGAGCATCGGTCTAAGCACATTGACATTCGCTACCACTACGTGAGGGAGCTAGTAGAAGACAAGAAAGTCGAAGTCTTCTACGTAAGCACTGATGACAATCCGGCAAATCTGTTCACTAAGAACTTGGGTCGTATCAAATTTCTCAAATTCAGAGAAATGCTTGGACTAAGATTCTATGATTAAAGTCCATTATAGTCGGCTGCACCATGCGCCATTTAATGCTTGCGCGCATCTACCGCTGCACTTAGCAAGGGGGAGTGTTGAACAATAGAGAGTGCCTAACTAGGCAGCCGAGTTCACACACCGGTACTCCGGGTAACAGGAGTAACACATGCATTGTAGATAGAATCACATGCATCAGGATTGGTACTATACAGTAGCTTAGTCAGACGGTCTCCTACATGTATATAAGGACCCCTGTAGCGTAGTACAATCCCAAGTCGCTCAACAGCAACTTTGTGTGCATCAAGCCTCACAGCTAACCAACTAGGTAAGTTAGCGACCCGCTACACTGCGTAAGAGTAGCCTGCTTGTCAGAACGAATCTTCAGTCGCGGGCGGCTGATCCTGCTGCACGTCCGCAATGGGATGTCCTCAAATTCGATCCGCGCACTTCTGTGCCTCGGCGATTGGAGCAAACTGGGCCTGATCGAGAATGAAGACGTGGCGGCGGTGACCTCGCAAGTCGACAATGGTGCCGAGATCTTCACGCGAGAGAGTGCTGTGGTCTAGGTATCAATATCTGACTTTGCTCATTCCATCCATGTGTACTGCCCCCATGTATGTGTAACATTACCGAACCTCATGTGATGAATGTATGTTTGTACCCGTGACCCGTGCATAACCGCGAGAACCTGCCACAAACCTGCCCCAACCCGTAGGTAACCCGTACCCGTAGGCGCGGGTACGGGTCCGGGTAAGCCTCGGGATACCCATGGGTATACCCGTGCTCTGCACTAATAGGAGGACATGATGACCACTCACATAGTATGCCTCCAGACCGTATACAGTGCACAGGGAAGCGGCGCGTCTTGGGAGTGGCTCAAGATGGTCTCGCCCTGCGTCAACGTCTTGCGCCGTCTTGTATCCGGTATGAACGACGCTATCGGATCGAAGCAGGGAACCAAACATGCCGCGCCGGACATCGCGCGAGACCTCCGCGAACTGCAGCACTCACTCGCCAAGGCTCAGGTATACAAAATCAAGCCCGGATGAACCATTGACAGCGACTCGGATGCCGTTGTTCCTAACACCATATCGGCAGGTCTCTCGCAGCTCGCGGCGCCGCTCGCCGAGTATAACAATATGTTCAGCTTACTGAAGAAACGGCGCCAGCGGACATCGCCGCTCGTTGGTCATTCCACTGCGACGACCCTCTAACGCCACTGGTTATCGAGTCTAGGTAGAGGGCAATAAGATTGTGGAGTTTGAACTGGCTCGCGTGGTGCACGTGACTTTGATCAACTAGTACGTTTTAGGATACAAGACTTAGGATCGAGAATGAGCATTGAGTTCCGCTCTCGACATATCCCTCTACCCCCCGCGGCGGATGGAGAGGAGCCTAGTCTGTCTCCGGACGTGCAGATCGAACCTCGCATTGACCTCGTGTTGTGCAGTGTTGTCTTCGTCTTGTCAATGTTTGTTGTTGTCCACGAATGACCAATCCCATCTGGTATGGTGCATTTGCGTCGGTGAAGTGCGCAATAGCTCGTGTTGAGATGGCACCTCAGGTAGCGGGAGCTGATTCGTCATCTCGAGGGCCTTCGTCTCACGCTGCGTATTTGTACAGTCACCATACACGTCGATTTCATGTCCCCTGCTACACCCTGGGAACAAGGACTTTCGTAATGGCGTAACACGTTGTGCGAACAATCCAGTTCTATCCTCCTTCCTCTAGATGCCAGTTAGTGAATTGTACCTAACACTGTGACTCAGGGCCCAGCTTACCATACGAACACCATGGCTAGCAGCCAGGTACATCCTGAACAAACGTTCGCATTCCTCGTCGCCGTGGAACGGGTACTCAGCGCCTAAACGATACGCTGCTGCGAAGCCAGAAGTCACGGCAAGTTCATGCATGTTGAGGACTGCAAAGTGCGACAGTCCGATCAGAATCGCCGCATGAGACACGGATGCGAAGCGGGGGACTCACTGGACCAAGCTCCGGCGAAGCTACAATACGGTACGCAGTCAGCAGCGTATCAAAGCAGAGGAATCGAGACCTACTGCGTGTGATTATTTCCGTTAATCCACATCATCCACGGGACAGTACCCGCGTAATGCTGCCACCGATGGCTCTGTTGTTTCCACCACTTCTCGAAGATTTTCTTCTCTGGATTGATATCTTTCCACGTCCACAGATCTTGCGAGCCATCGCGGTCTAGGAAGATCGTCTGGAAGACGTGCTGCTCCAACGGGGGCTCCGCCTTCCGGTTGGCGTCCTTGCCTGTGCGAGCGGCAGAGCCAACTTCACCCTTGGCGGCGTCTTGTGCTGAGCGAGTTACATCCGCGCGCTCGCATTCATTGCGGTGGTCTGACGTGTCGGAGGGATCAATGGGACCAGCAGGTTTCTCTCCACGGAACTGAGGCTGATAATGCGTCAAATCGAAGCTCATCTCGATCTTCGACTTGTCCTGAGGGTACTGCATGGTGTAATAGAGCGGACGGAAGCCGTCTTTCGCGAACCGGAACGATTCCTCCGTTTCCTGACGTTCTTGTGCTGGGGTACTAGCGTCCAATGGAGCGTTGTGGGCAGGCCTGTATTCCGTCTCGTAGTACTACGACCACGTTTCATTGTCAGCAATATAATGATAATTGCTGCTACGTACTTTGCGCATGTACTCGAGGTCATTGTGGGTGATGGTCACATCGTACAGGTACTTGACGTTGCCCAAGATCTTGCGCTCCATCCAAGTAGACTGCTTTCCCAAAAGCTTCAGGCACGAATCCGCGTCAACTGCTAAGATGAGTTCGTCAAAAAACTCCTCCTTGATCTCCTGCCCGTCCTTGGAGGTCTTGTACTTGATATGGACAGAACCCGAGCTACTGCTGCCTTTGGCGTGACGAGAGGTTACCTCGGCAACCTCGTGACCGAGCTTGAATGTAACATTGCCACGCGAAGCTGCCTCCACCTTCCAGGCTTCGTATACGTCATTCAACTGGAGGTGAATTGAGTTTCGAGCTAGATGCTGTGGCGAGTGGAACTCTCACCTTGGGAAATGCTAGCATCGTCGGGATGCTAGCAAGCAGGCTTTTCTCCGAGTACTCGAAGAGGCGCATGCTAGGGTCTTTGAACACTCGTTCCTACGCAATTGTTGGTTGATTTCAGATATATAGAGGTCTACTTACGAGGATGGCCGAGGAGATGTAGGGTGTTTGGTTGCCGGTCCCGAAGAACAGGGCGACGAGAGGATATACCATCTTGTCGCCGAATTCCTTGGAAAAGTTGAACATCTTGAGCATCGCGTGGACGGGAATCATAGCGAAGACAGGTTCAAACTTCTTGATGACGGACAATGCTGTCCCGAACTTCTTGATGTCGCTCTGAAAGTGGGCTACGAGCGCCGTTGGGTAGACGTTCGTCCAGAAGTCCTTGTCTTTGCCAAAGCTGATTCTGTAGGCGACGTTGCAGAGCAGAGAACGAGGGGTGGAATATAACACTTACTGCATCCCAACTTCGGTCGCTTCGAATCCCAGCATCCTGAAGAGTCGCAGGGTGTTCCCAAACGCAGGGCTGCAACCCTGTACACCATCATTGATGTACGCGGCTCCGTACTTGTCGCAGTCGATGTCGATGGACGTCGCCATTCCACCGGCAAACTCCTGCTTGTCGAAGACCGTCACCTGGTACTTCTCCGGATGTCTGCTGAGAGCGTACGCGGCGGACATCCCAGATGCTCCGGCACCGACGATGCAAACACGCTTGAGAGTGGGGGTAGACATGTAGGTAGCTGATAGAGAAGACAGACCGTGGCCCGCATGAATATCATCTCCTAAGGCTGACCATCCCCACCATGTCTCGACATCCGCCGTCCAAATTCAAACGTTTCCCAATCCTACGCCTCACCGCAGGCTCGCCCAACGTCTGCCATCCACGTGATCTGGAGGCCTGGGGCTGACACGGTCGGGCGAACGAGAATCTGCCGGTCGACAGTATGGCCAACGTCCAGGAGGTTGCGGCCCAGCCCGGTGCAGTTTGGCCTTCGACATTCTAGGAGGATCCACACGACTAAACAACGATGCACTTTGCATGCCGCTAAACGAGGGTAGACCGGGTGCGCATGGAGCCTTTCCGAGGGGGGAGGCTCGAAGAGTTGTCGGAGCATGGTACAGCATGGAATTCATGTTTGGAGCAGTGTTTCATTCTTGAGACAGCATCGTCGACCAAGGGCAGAGGCAGGGGGCCCACCTGACCATGAGGGCCTCACACATGAAGGTGAGCAGCGCCCGGCCCCTCTATGCTTGTGGGATGGACACGTAATAATGGTTGCAGAGAGCCAAGGCGTCTGTCTGAAGGAATTTCCAAGCGACTCGTCGGTAGCAAGGTAATCGCGACAAGTGGGGTTTTCCAATCCCAACGCCGATTGATGCAGTATGCGAGGGGCCGAGGAGGTAAAGCGGCAGATGTAGGAGGTAGAGCGCGCGAGTGTGATCCAGCCGTGAATGTCTTTCAATCCGGAGATGTCGTAGGCCTATGAGGCTAAACATGATGCAGAAACGGCATATGCCGCAGGCGTCATGACAAGCACGCAGTTACTGCCCTCGTCCGTCACGCTCGGCAAACACTGTCGTTGGTTAGCGTGTAGCACCAGAAGGAGGAGGAGGGCACTCACAGAATACATCCGTGCCCGCAGAATACATCCGTACCCATATTGGCCGTCGCTAGTCTAACACATACGAACGTCGCGGCCTCGCCGTGCTTGGATCGATTGCGCGATTGTCCAGGCACTTGAATTGGCGTACGGTCCGGTTTCCTTGAGCATCAAAGCCATGCAGTTCGGCATATGAAGTAGGAAATGAATGAATTGTCAGATGCGAGGAATGCGAAAGTGAGTCGGCCACCGAGAAGCGATGATGAGTGTGCGCCGTGCCAATGTGATGCGGAGTCCAAATTGATCTCAGCTTGTGGCCGGATCACTTGGATTTCCGGTAGAAAGTTGCCCAGGAAGTACTAGCGCATCGACGATCAGCGTGAACGCAACAGCTTTCCGGTCCACCGCTCGGTGACAGTGGACGATGAATAATTACAACGACCATGCTAGCACAAGCCGCTGTTGCACGGCAAGCTATCTCAGCATGGTAGCGGAGTTGGTATGTAGCACAGGCACACGAAACCGTTCCTCCATCTATCATGGCACTACGGGGGACATCAGCATATGCGATATAAAAGGGGGGACCCATACAGGATTCGACATCGCCATCCCCTGCTCCTCCACTCAACGCCGTATTCCTGGAGCATCGTGTAGGATGTCTTGGACTTTCCTTCTTGCAACAGGATCGCACTTGGTGCGGTTTTGGACGCCCCTGCGTCCGGACGAAGTGGGTTGTCGATGATGATGACAGGTGGATTGTCTGTTCAAGTCCGATTGTTTAACTAGCCTCTATGCTGACCAAGCCGTACACAGTGGGGACATGGAACACACCTATCGCTAGTTCCTATCGGGTATATGCACCCTGTGGCTTCTCCAGAAAGGAAGCCAGACCGTTCACGGGTCTGGTTATTTCCTTTTCATGGGCCGTGCTCTGGTGCTTCCTTGGGTGCAAGGAAGCATTAGGGCACGTACCATGAGAATGGAAGAGACCAGACCAGTGAGCACTTGGCTACTCCTGGTCCTTAAGCCCTCAGATTGTCGTACTTGCTCGCAAAAACCAGGACGGCCCGGTGAGTTGAATGACTATGGCACCGTTGTTCCCCATCTGATCGGACGTTTCCTTGCGGCTTGACGGCGCATCCAGTGTCTGTTATCACAGCAGTCATCAACAAACATTTTGTAAGGATAAGTTCCTCAGTGAGGCTCACCGGAAGACGGACCCTCTCCATTTGGCTTGGACCCAGCGATCGAACTATTCTATCTGCAAATAAACCCAATCAAGATCGCCATATGACACCTAGACATAGGGAGAACAACTACCAGCTGCTCGGTGCGTGCGCATTTTGTCAACGTCCGTGCCAAATGTTCCCGCTTACACGGCATCAGGAATCTCTCGAATAAGCTTAGCGGACTGTGCGAACCCTTTGAAGTGGCCAATCCTAAGGCCCATTCTACAGATTCGCTCGTTCCTGAACTAACGTTGCGACGGTGATGTCCACGGTGGGAGCCTCATAGAGCAGAGGCTGGGCTAGTTGCTCTCCAAGATTAATTCCCGCTGTTAGATGCCCTGCCCCAGCGGCGGTGAAAGGGCACTATACGCGTGCAAGGAAAAGCTACTCGGTAGGTATAAGATTGGCCAGCCGAGCATTGTGGGTGCTGCGTGCTGCAGTGGAGGATCCGCAGAAGCCACGTAAAACAGGTGCGCCGTGACTTTGACCGCGAAGCTGACGACCAGCAGCCGGCGGCTTGATGATCTTCTTCTTCGCCGAGTCTCGAACTCGGTTCTCTCTTTCATTTCTTGCTTATCCTTGCTGCTGGCTGGCTGCACACAATGACCCCGTCAAAGCGCACGCTGGGTCCGTCGTCACTGTCAAGGCCGAGGAGACAACGTTTCAAGAATCTTTTAGGACTCAGGCGCGGAGGTCGCATTTACACGCGACTGCGACATCTCCAAGGCTTGCCAGGCCCAGTGAGGCCGCTCTCGAGACAGCCCTAACCGTGTTAGATGGTCATGGTTGTTGTGACGGTGGGCTGGACGTAAGGAGGGACAGAAGGCCTGGAATGTGACATAGAATGTGTGCGTCTTCCGGAAGTCATCACCGCGTATAACGGTGGGACTCTGCTGCATACTTGCTGTCCCAGGACGCATCTTGGTATCGCCTCGGTCAACAGCGCCACAAATGGACAGGGTGCTCCCGACGCCTTGTACGTGACGGCATATGGTCAGTTCTGCGTTGGGCAAGCTTCTTCTGCGTACGTGCTGTGCAGGAAGCAAGATAACGTGGCACTACCTGTTCAGTCACTTCACAATAACACTGATATTGACGTAGGCACCAAGATGTTTGTTCCGATGAAGTATGCAACACTACGAGTCTACATCTACGCCCATCTCCCCGGAACCACAGGCATGGAACTAGTCAATCCACCGTCGATGGCGATGTTCTGCCCATTGACATAGCTGGCGTCATCTGCATCATCGACTCGCAGTCAGTCTCCTGACCATTCGGACACGCGACACATAATCATACCAGATGCAAGAAAGGTGACGACATTCGCAATCTCTGAGTATTCGTCGTCAATACAGGTGACAATGTCAAGCAAAACCAGACGCACCATCCGCGATGCCGTAGCGACCCAAGGGGTTCAGTTGACCGATCTTACCACCCGCGCCCTTCTGGCGCGCATATTGGAACACGGCGGTGGTCATACCGGTCTCAATGAGGCCTGGGCATACCGAGTTCACGCGTATGTCGGTCTTTTGAAGTTGGTAGACGGATGTCTGGGCCATATTGTTCACTCTGCATAGTCGTCGACTATCAGTAGTGCGTTTGTACCCATAGCAATCAGACATACGCCGATTTGCTCGCGCTGTCTGTGGAGCGGAAGCATAATCAGTACTTCGCCAACAATATTTCTTTCTGATGACTCACAATCAACTGTCCCTGCACCTGAACGTAGCCCGGCAACTGGGCACAAGTGTGTAAGTGACTCATGTGTACCTTCGCTAGCTAAGAGGCCCTACCAGATGCTGTCAATATGATACTCCCACCACTAAGTTCCTTGCCACGAGAAGGGTTAGTCTTCATCATGGCCTCAGAGCCATGTTTTAAGGCAAGGAAGCATCTCCACGCGAACCCTAAATGAGCTAAGACAAAGGAAGATGAGACTGTCCTACTCACGAAAGCGTGTTGATCCTGAACGTGTTCATAAATGTCTCCGCGCTCGTGTCTTGCAGAGTTTGATTCGTTGCGATGCCAGCCTAACTATCACATTAGCCCGACCGTCTACAGGGTGAGTACGGACCGCGTTACGTTAGCGAAGAAGACATCCAGTCGGCCTTCCTCATGGAGAGCTTGCTTGCAGACCCCGGAGATTGCGGCTTCATCCGCGGCATCGGCAGCCAGAGTAGTCACCTACACACAACACGCTGAGCGACGCAACGCCTACATGGAGAGGGTGTAACCATACCTTCACGTCAGGATAGCTCTCTTCGATCGTGGACTTGAGGTTGGGCAAGTCGATAGGATCGAAGTCAATCAGGTAGAGATGCGCCGCGCCTGCATCACCAATTAGATTACAGTGTCCTGGTGAAATGCGCGTCCGAGTGCGGGTACGCACCTTCGTGCGCGAACTGCAATGCAGTTGCTCTCCTGCGAGGGACGAGTCAGACTTCTACTCGCCAGCAAGCCGGCAGCCTAAAAGACGTACCCAATGCCGGCCATGGACCCTACACCCGTCACGATGCACACCTTTGCCTTTAACCTGCTACCCAGCGGTCTCGTCTTCAACTGCGACTGGATCTGCTCGAGCCGCGCTGCTGTGCGCGTCGCGAAATCCCCGTCAGCGGTGCCGGGAGCTTTGGTATTCGCATAACTTGTCTTGGACATTGCTGGTGAGTGTTCGAGGGTCCTTGGGATAGGCTGTGAGTGAGGCGAGCAGAGATATACGTGAATCCATCACGTCCTATCACGCCGGAGGCCATGTCCGGTGAGGGCCAACGTGAGACGCTCAGCTGACCGGCGTTTCCGCTTGGGGAACCATGCATGTGATTCCAGCTGTCCATCCTCAAGCGTTGGTGAGTTCTGTGATTCATTCGTTGGAAGATAACACAACCTACATCCTCAGACCTCGGACAGGGTTGTAGGTATTGGACACATCTAGCGATCAAACTGACTCGATGTACTATCGACGCTCCTCAATAATATCTGTCGCGGGCCGTGTACCATAATAAAACAGCTTCCCCGAGAGGATCCCGAATATCAACTCAGCATGAGCATCTTGTGCATCCCCGTTTTTGTTCACCGCACGGAATAGCTCTATCGACTCTGGGGTCGATTTTGATTTTAAACCGTGAACGCCGGAATCGGACTGATCGATCTGAATTTGACGAAGAAGCTTCCGAAGTCAAATTCAGCGCCTACTACCCGTCCTCTACTCAGACTACTCTTCTCTGCTACGTTCTCATCTCCGGCTACTCGACAGCCCCAGACAACCATGGAAGAAGACACGCAAGTAGAGGCTGTCCGCCAATTGGACTCTCAGGATGTTTCCGCGGAGACACTTGCACCTACAGGTTCGCGAACCTATGAGCTGTAGTGCGATGCCGCTAACTTCCCCAGCGTAGTGCTCATTAAGAAGCTGAGTCTGACAGACAAGCTTTTGACCCCTGCTATCCTCCTTTCAATGATCGTGGGTGTGGTCATCGGCGAATTTGCCCCAGGCGTGCAATCCGCATTCGACACCGCGCGGTTCGCCAGTGTCTCCGCACGTACGTCCTAATTATCGGCCACGCCCCCATCCACTCACCAGACCACAGCGATCGCGATCGGGCTCATTGTCATGATGTGGCCCATCCTCACGAAGGTGCACTATGAGGCGCTCCCGAGGACGCTCCTCACCCGGCGCATGCTCGCGCACGTCCTCCTCTCGCTCCTCCTCAATTGGCTGGTCGCCCCGCTTGTCATGCTCGCACTCGCGTGGGCAACGCTACCCGACTTGCCGACGTACCGCACGGGCGTGATCATGGTCGGCCTCGCGCGTTGTATCGCGATGGTCATGGTGTGGAACGCGCTCGCACGCGGCGACGGCGACTACTGCGCCGTGCTCGTCGTGCTCAACAGCGTCCTCCAAATCGCGCTGTACTCCCCGTATGCAGTGTGGTTCATCAATGTCATGGGCGGCGCTGGCACTGACATCCGGGTTTCCTACGGGGACGTCGCAATATCAGTGCTCATTGTGAGTGCATACTGCACCGGTCGAAGCGGTACTAAACGGGGGTCTTGACCGTACAGTACCTTGGAATCCCCCTCGGTGCAGGACTTCTAACCAGGCTATGTTTCCTTGTCTTCACCTCGCGCGAGTTTTTCACTACGCGGTTCCTCCCTCTCATCTCCCCACTGGCACCCCTCGGCTTGCTCTACACCATCATTGTGCTCTTTGCCTACCAGGGGCACCACATCCTACACAACATTGGGCCCACATTCCGCGTCATTGTCCCGCTTGTGCTGTACTTCAGCATCATGTGGGCCGGCGCATTCGCACTTGTGTGGTACCTCGGCCGGCGCGCGGTGGCGAGGCGGCAGGTTGGCGCGGATGCATGGAGCTACGAGATGGCAGTCGTGCAGAGTTTCACGGCAGGGAGCAATAACTTCGTGCGTCGCACAAGCAGAGGTTCATTTCGAGGATGCTGAAATGGAGTGCATAACAGGAGCTTGCTATTGCCGTGACTATAGCCGTATATGGCGTTGGCTCCGACCAGGCGTTGGCGGCGACTATCGGCCCACTGGTGGAAGTTCCCGTGCTCCTGGCACTGACGTGGTTTGCTCTCTATCTTGGGAGAGCCCTGAGATGGGGTAGCATCCAGAGCGAAGACGATCCGGAACCAGCAGGTAGGCGGGAAATAGCGGCAACAAGGATCGAGCCAGAGAAGAGGAAGGAAGATGCGGGGCTGGACCAGGTGTAGGCTATAGCGAACTATTCAGTAGTATTCGGAATGATGGGTAAAGGAACCTGCATGTCTTTCGTAGCTAAGGCTAGAGCGCGGGCTGCCGTAGTGCGTTTTGCTAGTTTTGACCTACCACGACCCGATCCTTGTCCCAGGGATCTTTCCAGACCTCAACGTGCTTCATGCGCGCTTTGCGTTCTAGGATGTCTGCGACCTCGCTCGCCTGGCCTTCACCGACTTCGAGCGCCACAAGCCCATCCTTCTTGAGCAGTTTCGTGGCCGGGTTAACGAGTAGGTCAGCGATGGTGTGGTAGAACGTCAAGCCTTGGGCCTCCCCGCATGGCGGCGCCTCGTCAGACAGGTCGCCGATCAGTGCACGCGGGTCCTCCCAGTCCCTCACTGACGACGGCAATATGTCATAGTCTTCGCGCGTGATGTACGGCGGGTTCGACGTTACGACGTCGTACGGTGGCCGCAACCCACAATTTGCTACGAATGCGGGGTCGCGAATGCTTCCCAAGAGCGGCAGGAACGTGTTGCGATGATGCCGAATGTCCTGGCGCGCAGACGCCACGGGTGGCTCGGTGATCCCACACAGCGCCGCATTGTCCCGCGCGAGCTGGACCGCGGCCTCGGAGACGTCGACCCCGGTCGTGCGGAGAGTGCCCGCAGGGAGCAGGTGGCAAAGGAGAATGGGGATACAGCCAGAACCCGTACAGAGGTCAAGTAGCGAGATCGACGGTTTGTTCCTATGAGACAGAAGCCGCTCTGATAGTCGTATCGTCCAGTCTTCCGTTTCTGGCCGGGGGATGAGCACGGGAGCACGCGTGAGGAGATTGAGCGGTCCGAAAGGTTGGGAGCCTGGACGCTGGTGTGAGCTGACGGATGTGCGCGAGCCTTTACGAGGCGACTGACCTAGGATGTACTGCAGGGGTTCGCCATTGAGTCTGCGCTGAAGCATAGTCTCGATGTCGGCAGAGTCCGGAGACGAACTCGAGATTTGTTTGAGATGTTCTCGCATCCATCGCACTTCGTTCCGGGCTTCTTGTACGCCGATTGACTGCTTAAGCAGCGCGCAAAGACGAGTGATGACAGGAGAAGTAGATGAGGGCAAAACGGGCATGATAGGATGCCGTGACCTTGCGAGCAGGCGAGTACTAGGTTCGACACAAATTCTCCTCGACGCTGTCGGAGGCTACTCAGAGTACGTCAGTTGGATGATCCAAGGATCAATATTTCAATCAAGAGGGGCAAGAAGCGTCCAGCGGACAGATGGCCGTGACGGCGCGCGAATGTCGAGGACCGTGCAGATGGCGCAGACGACTCGCCTTCGGACTCCGACGTCGGGGCCACCGACGCCTCTGATGACAAGCAATGTCGCAGAGACGGCTTGAGTCGAGTGTCTTTCAAAGTTCAAACGCAACATCTGGGCGCCCGCGACTTTGTTCTAATTTAAGACTGATCTGAGAAGCTACAGTGAAGCGAGCCCCCGTGCCGTCCGACAAAGGGCATAGCAAGAGGTAGATAAGTGTGACAACGGGTCATCCAGGCACTCGCAGTCAAAGTTCTGGCAGAGGCGGCTGAGGGAGAGCGTCTGACCGGTCGGGCCGGAAAATTGGTAGAAAAGGCAAGTCGCGCGCTCCCTGGCGCTCACTTGACAAGTGCAGTGATTCGCGTTCAGTGCGCCTTCACATCCTCCTCGGGCTCCTGCCTCCGACCCTCACGCCCTCTTTCATGTCGTCCGCATGCTGTCCTCTCACTCTTCCCTCAACGACGCCCGCACCATGCCCACAGCGATAGCCCAACGACCCACTCACCCGTATACAACCTCCGCCCCCTCAACGCTCTCCGAAGCCGACCCCTCAAATGCAGATCCCAGGAAAAAGCTTGTAGTGAAGCGAAAGCGGACCCTGGACGGTGCTAGCGACAGTGCCGAGTCTTCATCGCAGCCTGCTCGCACGCGCGAAGGCCCGAAGAAGAAAAAGGCCAATCGTGCATGCGCGAGCTGCCAGAAGGCGCACCTTACCTGCGACGACTGTATGTCCTTCTGCTCCATTCTTATTGCCCCAGTCTTCTCCCGCACCTCTTCCCTGCCGGGGTCCCCGGTTATGCTTGTTTTATCCGTTGCACACCCCTGAATGGTATAGCCCGTCTGATTACTGCGAGGACCGTTGCCCGGACTTCCGACAATCCCCCACAGAACTCGTCATTGATGCTACTCCTGCATTTCTCTTGATCCACTTCGATTCTGTGCGGGGCAGGTCCCTTATACCCCTCTCAGCCCACATAGGATTCTCGCAAACCTGCGTTATGGCTCAGAGTAGTGCCTTGGCCTTGGTGCGTAGTGCTAGTTCCTCTCTATGTCTGCAACAAGAGAGACTACACCGTACCAAGCGATTACGCAGAGTCGCATACAGTATTCCCGACGTCACGGGTCTGCTTAATTAGTCCCGTTGACCCATCACCTTTGGGATACGTAGACCCTGAATTCGATCGTCTGATTGATTGACTTGGTTCCACTCACGTCTGATCAATGCTCTTCCCCCACGCAGCACGCCCATGTCAACGATGTATCAAGCGGGGAATGGCTGACCAGTGTACGGAAGGCCATCGCAAGAAAGCTAAGTACCTTCTGGATGAGGAGGAACTGCGTGAGTGGTGTCCCTATCACCACGCCCCCATACTGATGGCTCCTAGCAGAGTCTATGAAGCGTGCAAAGTCTAGTGACCCGTCGACTGCAGCCTCTGAACCTGCCACTGTATCGCAACGTAATGCCTTCCTTCCCCTCTACTGCTTCACATAGATAACGAGCCTGTCCGGCGTAGCACAACCCCCAGAGCCCCAGTACGCGCCAGTCGATCCGATGTATGCGCAGTACACAAACCAGGCCTATGGAGCTGGGTCCGAAGGTGCAAATCTTGAATACAGCATTCTCTCCGCTATCTTGGGCAACTCCCCAGACTCGACCCCTCAAGGTACAACTGCGAGTCCTACCCTTAACCCGGCCGTCCCGTCTACTACATATCCTACTCCACCCAATGCTTCAAATATGGTCTCAACAAGATGGCCTTCAGACGCTTACGCCGGGTCGTCACAACCCACCACAACCTATGCCTCGAGCGCCGGTGCTGGCCCGTCGAACTACGCAGAGCCAGCTCAACTCGGCATGCAGGCGTCGACGTCAAATCCGCCCCTATCCACCGCTCAGGCACTCGCCGCCGAATACAACGGGTATCCATCGACCGGATTCACCCACGGCCAGGGAAGCCCGCCATCCCTGAACGTCCCGGGCCAACAACCAACCCCGGTCACGTACGACTACACCGCCTCCACGACACAGCCGGCACCCTTGTCACCCACGCAACGGTTTGCGCCGTACGCCCAGCGCGCGCAAGCCGTCGGTGCATCGATACCGGGGGCTATGCGCGCAGAGCGCGGGATGGCATGGGCGAGCCAGTCGGGGGTTAGCCCGGGATCGGCGCTGGCTGCGGGCGCGCAGACAGGCGCGAAAGTGTATGAGGCGGTCACGAAACCATACGACTATACGGAGGGGTACCACTTCCTGATGAAGCACCTACCCACAAGGTGCGTCTGGATGCATCGTGGTGGTCGCCGCATAGCGCGCGGGGGGATGCTGAGATGTGGGGATTGCTTACTATAGGTTCGAGAAGAACGACATCCTGCGCATCGTGCGCGCGCTGGCGATCTTCCGGCCTTCCCTCATCGCGCTGCAGATGCCCTTATCAGAGGAAGACGAGGTATTCGTGGAGAAGTGCTTCCAACGCTCCCTCATCGTGCGTCCACCGCAGTTTGTTCGGCAGGTCGCTTTTCTGAGAGGTTATGTTTAGGAACTCGACAAACTAGTCTCGTTCAGCGGAACACCGACAGTGGCGTGGCGGCGGACGGGCGAGATCTGCCTCGTCGGCCCCGAGTTCTGCATGCTCACGGGGTGGGAGAAGGAGGAGCTGGTCGGGCGGCGGAAGTACATCTACGAGGTGCGTCTCGTTATCGTGAGCGGCCGGCCGGGTCGACTGACCGAGTATGCGTGCGGATAGCTGTTTGAAAATCAATCCGTGGTGGAGTACTGGGAGAACTTCGCCAATCACGCCTTTGAGAACACAACGCAAAGCGTCTACTCGCATTGCGTCCTCCTCAAATCGTCTGGAGCCCCGGTGCCCTGCACTTTCTGCTTCTCCATCAAGCGAGACATCATGGACCTCCCGAGCCTTGTCATAGGTACGCCTCGCGCGTCCTTGTGTCCTCAAGTGGAGCGCTGACTGGCCCTACAGGGCAATGGCTCCCATTGATCTGATCGTGCATATTTTCTCCAGGACAGTCCACACTTTGCATTCTATCTGTAACGCTATCCCGCTCTCGCTTCACGACTGCTCTCCGCCTCTTTCCTACCCCTCACGTTCGCATTCGTCGTATCAGCCGCCACGCACCCTATTTATACTATACGTGCATCGGGCGCCGATGTAGTTCCGGGTATCCTGTTTGAGATGAAATCGAGAAGTGTATCTGCATGTACAACAGCAACTCGTGGCGCGCAATTCTTCTCACAATAAGAACACACGGAAGGAGAGAGACTGGACCATCTGTACGAAGTATGCAATCAGCAGAAGCTTTAAATGGTGTTGTCCGGACGAATCATACTAGAATAAATATCTAATTTAACGATCCTCCCCCGCCTCTCACACGTCACCCACCACGTATCGCGCCCCTCACACGGCGTCCGATACGGTTGCGTATTCGCTTTCAATGCCGGGCTCCATGATACAGGCATGGCCGAGGATGAGGAAGCCCGATGCGCCAACGAGCCAGAAGAATGTGCCGAGCGGCGAGGACCACCAGAGGAGGGGGATGCCGATGACGAAGAGCGCGGTATAGAGGGTCTTCTGCGTGATGAGCTGGTCGCCCACTTGCATCGGCTCGGGTGCTGATATGGCAGCGGGGTGAGCAGGGGCAACAGGGAGTTGGGGTGTAACACACCGAATTTATTGATGGCGGTGAACCCGCCGATGAGGAAGCCAAGCGAGATAAGCAGCAGGACGTTCGTGATGAGCGCGTACACTGCGAGGACGCCGACGATGACACCATAGTTGCCTGCAAAGCGCAGCTGGTAATCAGGTTGAGGCGTGAGCCACCATGGAGGATGAATACACACCAGAGAAGTATCGTGTGTTGTAGGATATGCGCTGAGAGGGACGTGTTAAGTGAGAACGCGAGCAGAGGAGGATCGACTGACTGAGGTGGCGGTGTTCATGTCCGCCGGTTTTGAGAGGCGGTGGTGGTCAAAGAACTCGCTCAGAGGGCGTAGTGCGCTGAGGCGGGTCTCCTGCATGGATCATCACCGCGCATGAGCAAGCTGATTCCAGGGAAGACAGTCGTCTGACTGCCCAACGCGCTGCAGACGCACCCGGAAGGACTTGAAGGTCTCGGTGACACGGAGGACAGTTTCCATTGCTGCTGAGTCTGATTGGACACGGAGAGGAGTATAGGTAAGGCGAGAAGGCGAGGAGATAGTAAGTGGTAAGTTTTTGTAGTGTACAAGGGATGGCGGTTCGGTGAGAGTGCGTAGGTGAGGTCGTGGAAGTTTAGCCGCAGCGTCGTGTCCCAGCGCTAGCGCGTGCGCGCCTGCGCCGCAGGCCGCGCAGTGGCTTTGTTCTTCTCGTCATTGTCCAGATCGCTCGGCTCTCTGAATCCCACTCTATCTGCTATCTAACGCGACAAAGCCTGAAGATGATACGGAGGGACCCCACGCTCATCGGGATGACCGACGCTGACGTCCAGCAGGTCCGCGACATGCTTGCTGCCAACCACGCCCGCAAGGCCGATGCTGCCCGCAAATGGGGGGATTCGAAGGACAAAGTGCCGGTCGTTGAGGAAGCTGGGGCGTCCGCCTCACAGCCTTTTGTTGCGGCTGAGCATGCCAAGAGAGAGCGGGAGGGGATGACGAAGGGCCAACGTCTCGGGCTGCGGTGAACACTTTGATTGAGGTCAGTGCTCACTCATTCGTGCTTGCATTCAATGGTCTTGAATCAATGGAAGATATGATCAGGGTTGTGCGAATAGTTTGGTGGAATACAGACTGCGGTGTACGATAGACTCAAGGTTATGGAAACGAGCACTATCGTGTATCGTTACCCGTTTCCCCGACGAGGGGTTTGGCGAGTATTCTCATCCTCCCCGCTATGTCATTCATGTCGTTCGTGAAGCTTGTGAACGTTGCCGGGTGCGTATGGACCCACCCCAGCCAAAAAGGACGGCCTTGCGTGATGTGCTGCCAACGAGGCTTTTCTGACATATTCTCCAGGTTCCCTCTGATATGTGGATGCCAAATTGGAGGCCACGAGGGCCACAGGACAAAGAATTGGCGATATTGTGGAGGCGTGTGGCGGGCGGGCCTCGGACTAATGGATAACCGTAAGCGCGATAGCTCTATCTCGTCAATGGACCTCGGCAAGAATGCAAGAACCTACCGCACGCAACAAGGTCGATTGTGGCATGCCCGCCATCCTTGTTCCAGCCATATCAGGTCGTTACCCGCACATGACATAAGTAGCGTGGTTTCCAAAAGGCTTTGAGACAAAGCACAGTGGTCCTTTCTTGTGAAAGGCCACAGCCAGCCAGTCCTCTCTCATATAAAGCGTAGCTATCCGCCTGGCTTACCCCCTCAATCATTCAGCCATGGCTCCCTTTGCACTTGGTCACATCAACGCTCCCCGCGCATTCTACGACATGCCCCAGGAGCTCATCGACAGAACCATCGACCTTCTACGGGGAGACACAGCTGCTCTACGTGCCTGTAGCCTCGCCTACCGCGCAATGCGCTCTCGCGCGCAGTTTCACATCTACCATACTGCCCATCTGACGCCAAACCGATGGACCGAATACGACGCGCTCGCCACGCAGTCGCCCCATCTCGGAGGCAACGTGCGCCGCCTCTGCGTCACGCAGCCCGTTGCGGTGCTCACAAGGTCTGGTCGACAGACGCCGCATATCTACGGCTACGAACGATTCGTCCGGCCACAAACCACGCGAACGCCGCCCTTGTTTCCGGCTGTGACAACCCTCGAGCTGAAGACGCTAGATCATACAGCTCTGTCCCCGCTGCTCCTCGGTAACGCATGCGACCTCCGGACGATCGAGACTATCCATCTACGATCTTGCGTTTTCTTCACGATGGACCACGTCGCGGGATTCATCTGCAACTTCCCGCGCTTGAAGTCGCTCTCGATCTGTGACGTATTCTCCGTCGATGAGTACAAACAGCCGTCCGCCAGCAGGGTCATGTCGTGCGTGATCACAGGTCCGGTGAAGACGATAGTCCGCCCTGCTATTGAGGAGTTGCGATTCTGTTCCGACGCTTTCACACTGGGCGTCGACAGCTCTATTGGCCTGACTAAATGGCTCTTCGACCAAGGGATGCATGGTCGGTTGTCTACGCTAGAGATCACTGTCACCCGTCGGGTGGATGTGGCTGCTCTCAATGTGTGCTTGTACCAGCTCGGACCTCACCTCCAACGTCTGTACCTCACCATAGAACAGCTCGACAATGATGGTGAGTCGACACCAAGCCCCTCCGTCAAACAGGACCCTAACAGCTGCCTCTCCTACAGCGTCACTCAGCGATGACCTCACGCTGTCGTCCAACACTGGCCTGCGGACCCTAGGCTTATGGGGATTGAAGCTGCACGCTGACGCCGAGAGCCGGAGACCGAGACCGTCGCTGGCTTGGGTACCGCGCGTGCTTATGGAGCTAAGCACCCCGGTGCTAGAGCATTTCCACCTGCAGCTTCGCGCGGGAGGTGCCATGCCATCTGACCTCGTCACCCTCGACTGGGCTGCAATCAACAGTATTCTATGTGGGCAGGGGTTCAACAGCCTCCGACGGGTCAGTATCGAGCTGCAAAGGGGGAGCAGCATCAAGGATGTGGTGTGGCCGTATATCGAGACACGCATGGCTGAGTTGCATGCGCGGGGCATTGTGGTGTACAGTCAGGTCGAGGTGTAGAGATGTCGAAGCATTCTGATAGTTGTACTTACAATCCTCCTGTTTGCTAGCTAATCTAATTTGTTTATGTCACTCTTGTCGTCTCACGTTGGCAAATGCTCCCGGGGCGGGACAATTATCTCCCTCGAGTCTTTGTTTCGCACTGAGACAAGCGGCGACTCCCAGAACCTTACTGAATGGGCTCTACTCGCGTTCTAACTCCTGTTGTGCCGATTTCCCCGTGCACGGCAGTCGCTTCCCACTGGAGAACGCAGTGTCGGCCTGGTGTGCTGATGACGGCAAGAGAGTTGTTGTGTTGTGAATGGCCGGTGTGTTGAAGTGCGCCACATCGATCGCGAGTAGCCGGGAGAACCCCGGCTAGATTTCACGTGCCAGGTGGGCGAGCAGCCACGGGTGCTCGTCTTTCACACTTGTATATATATCTCCCACAGCTTACGTCCGCACTGCATTCTCCAAGCCCCCCCGCTGCGCTCTACCACCACCATGTCTCTGCCGCTGCTCGTGAATGGCGCTGATTGCGGGCCCATAAACCCGTTGCAGGGTCTTACCAAGACTTTCGATCGGGACCGTGGTGTTCAGCAGGTGGCTACCCATCTTGCGCCAGGGAGTTTTTGCTGAGAAAGGTCGAATGTAGGATCACTTTGGTGCAGGTCGGGCTGGCTCTTCGAAGGAGGCGAGTGTATCCCGCTCCCAGAGTGTTCAGCAACCCATACATTACCACAGGTGTTCCGTTCGCCGTATTCAGCTGCTGCAGGATTAAGCCAAGATGCAGCCCAATTCTTTGCCAACCATTCATCTCCTGCGCTTGCTCCCCCGCCTCCCGCCTTTGACTTTGCTGCACTGAATGCAGCATTGCCCCAGGCCCCCGTACTGACACCACATATGTCTATGTCGCCTCTGTCTGGTACGTCGTGGGCCTCCGATTTCTTGCAAACCCCAGGAAAGCAGGCTACTGTGCCGCAAATTCCGACCGCGCAGGCATTGCCTCAGGTCCAAGCGCAACAGCAAGACCTTGTCCAGTCTCAGCGCTTCTCTCCAAATGGTATAACATCGAGTGCGTACTGTCTTCAATAATCGTGACCGCTGGTGTCGCTCAGTGCTTAGTAGACTTTCGCCCGTTTAGTCCAGTAGGATATGGTATGGCTGGTCCCGCATATGCGATGCCTGTAAACACCCAGGAACCTGTCAGTCGAATAGATGGTACGTCTTAGCTCTTCGCTTACAAACGGGCCCAGTAAACGTATGGTCAGCTTCGCATTGGGAGCGGGAGTTTCAAACTCAAGAAGCCGCCCTGACGACTGTAGAACAACCACAACAAGAGCAGTCTGTACACAACCAGGCGCACAATGGCGACGAACTCGCTCGAATCGCTGGTGAACTGGTCAACACTGTTGGAAATGCTGCGAGCTCGAAGTTCAAGAACAGTGAGTTTCTCGGCCTCATGCGGCAGTTGCGCGATGGGCAGGTCGTAGTCGATGGCGACAAAATGGTTCCGCGAGAAGAGGCGGCGTCTGATGCCGCTTTGAGCTCAACCAATGCGAAGGGTAAGGGGCGCGCCGTTGACCCTCCCCTACTACACGCCCTATCTCCGATGAGCGTGCAGCTAAACATGCACCCTGGACTTACTCACACGGAAGTTGTGGAGCATGCCTCCGCGACGCCAGCCGTTCAGGGAGAATATGAGGAAAATCTCCTCGATGCATACCTCCGGCAGGATAATGAAGATTACATCGCCACGCACGAGGCACTTCATGCTCGGCCTGCGCCTGACGTGGCCTATGAATGGTGGAACTCTCCCCAGCGCGCGGAAGACGCAGACTGGGGCCGACTACAGAGAGACTGGGAATCCTTCGAGGCGACGGTGACCGGCATCCGGCCTCTCGCACATTACCAATTCCAACCACACAACCCATATGTCCTTGGCGAGGCTTCACGGACACAGCATCACACGATGCACTTGGATACTAATACTAGGGACCCAATCTTCGATGTGCGCCGTCACCATTCTCCACCGTGAATACGCGCTCATCTATTCTCTAGAGTGTACTTGAACTTGAGGCTGCGGTGCAACGGGACCCTACGAACGCACTGCGGTGGCACGAGCTCGGGGTGAAGCAGCAGGAGAATGAGCGGGAGCAGAAGGCGGTGCAGGCGCTGCGGCGTGCGCTCGAGCTCAACCCGACGCACCTGCCGTCGTGGCTTGCGCTCGCGGTGTCGCACACGAACGAGAGCAACCGGCAGGGAACGTACGCCGCGATCTACGAGTGGGTCGAGCGCAACGAGCGCTACCTTGCGACGGTCACGCAGTTCCGCGCACTGAACCCACTGAACGACGAGATGCTGCAGACGGAGAAGTTCGCGAACCTGATACAGTGCTTGATTGAGATGGCGCGTGGCGACCAGAGCGGGGAGATCGATGCAGATATCCAGATTGCCCTCGCTGTGCTGCTGAACACAAACGAGGTGCGTGGCGGGGCTGAGGAAGTGCCGATGTGCCCTTGATGTTGACGTGGTGTGGTGCAGGAATACGCGAAGGCGCGGGACTGCTTCAACACCGCATTGGCGATACGCCCCGATGTGTGCCCTGAATTTCATATGCGGACGTGTGTGTGTGCTCAAAGGGTATCTTAGGATTGGCTCCTGTATAACCGTGTTGGTGCGACGCTCGCGAATAGCGGGCAGCCCGAGGAGGCGCTGCAGTACTACTACCGCGCACTGGAGCTGAATCCGGCGTACATTCGCGCGAGGTGCGGGATCATACCCGCCGTCACCGGCATATCAGCTGATTATCCCGCTAGATTCAACCTGGGTATATCGTGCATCAACCTTCGAGTATGTGGTTATCCTATGCTGGCGTCATGTGCCGGAATCTGATACCCCAAATCCTGTAGCGCTACGATGAGGCGGCCCAGCATATCCTGGACGCCCTCTCATTGCAGGACGGCGACAGTGTCCACGGGGGAAGTGACAAGCGCGGCGTCACCACTCTGACATTGTGGGAAAGCCTCAAAACATGTTGCCTGCACATGCAGCGCCTCGACTTGGCCAATCTTTGCGACCGTCAGGACCTGGAAGGTGGGTACATGCCACTGCGAGTAATAGAAGCCATATCTGATGTAGTCTCAATTTAGCATTCCGACTGAACCAGCAGTTGGCGTAACTTGACTCTGGGATGTCTTGCAATGTAACTTGACTGGATGGATGTACGGATGTACACGATACCATGTGCTCCCTTATGACGCCATGTTGCATACTGCAACGGCAGTTTCTGTCCGTCCGCGCGCGCTGGAACTCGGACTACTGACCACACGTCTAAACGCGTCGATCGCGAAGCGGCGCGATCCCGACACAGCTTTCCACCGGTGCCGCTTTCTCTGGGGACGATCAAATTCGCGTAGATCATACAGCTCACTCTCATAGGGCGGCGCCGTCCCCACAAGCCTCGCGCGGGTCCCCCGATCCCGGCGCCGGGACGGCCCGCACTATTTGCGCCGTCCCGATCAGCCGGAAAGCCGCCGCGGCGATGGTCGTTCCACAACGCCTGCCTAAAGGGGCATTCGCCCGAGTGTGGCCACCGCCGCAGCTCGAGAGTAGATGATCTTGAACATCGCTACCTCAGCCGACCGTCATGTCTGCTGCAGCGACGTGAGTCGCCATTGAGTCGTCATTTCGTTCTTCAATACCGGACGTGCCGCTGATTGGCGCGTAATAGCCAAGCTAGTAGTTGATATGGAAAACTCAGCATCCGCCTAGCTCATTGGTCAGTGGTAGACCGATATTCTGACATTACAGTATTCGGGTACGGTTTCAGGCATAATTACATGCAGTTATGTTTGTTGCAAGCCGTTATGCTTGCCGTCGCGACGTTCCTCGGGCGAGCCTGCCACAGGATTGGGCGGGGCAAGGTGAGAAACGTGAGCCACGGTTCCTCACCAACGGTGCGTGAAATCGGAGCACTATTACTATTTACTAAGCCATGCCATATATTACGGTAGACAGCACACAAGTCATAATTCTGCTTCTGACTCATCAATTCTTATTCTGATACGTCACAACAGTACGGGGGTCGGCCATTAATTCCTAGTATGTGCTTGCACCACCACGACGCACGGTGGTTCCTCAGGCGAACAATCGGAAGAAGGACATATCACGCTGTGGTCCTTTACAGTCTGCAATCACTCGATGCCGGTGGGGAGACAGAGTTTCCCACAGTGGCTTTGGGCCCTCGAATATTCCGTGTACCGGCGTCCAAATACCTCGTGAGCTTGATGATGACCCGCGATCCGTACTAGGGCGTCACATCCGATCTCTAGCGGCTGAAGCAAGCCTCGTCGGAGTATGTGGCCTGAAATTGAGGTTTCACGTCGGCGGTTCGATGTAACCGTGACCGTGGTTCGCCATAGGTACGTCGTCCTTTATTCGGTCTCAAGAGGCGGTACTCGAAGCCTGAGACCGGGAAATCGGCGATGTGCAAGTGTCCGGGGCTCGCGGACCGCCGCAGCCGGGAGCACCGCAGAGGAGGAATGCTGTGCTGTTCGTTAGGGATGGGATGATTGGCGCGTGCGCCCAAGATAGCGGATGCATTCCCACATGCGCGTGCCACCCCCATTCAGATCCTGGTTCGCATTCCCGATCGAACATCGCGCGTTCTCACTGCGCCGCACCGCAAACTCGAGGCCTCCGCGTTCAGCGAGCGCGCGCTGCGATAGACCGATAAGCTCGCCGCGAGGGTGCGGAGGGAACAGCGGGTATCCATTGCGTGCTCGAGAGCAAAGGGGACAGCGAGACGACGACATCTGTACAGTACAATATACACGGGAGAAACGCGAGCTCAACTCAAGCTCTGACATGTGTGCGACGTGCGTCAGATAAAATGGTCACCGGTCGCTGTGAGTAGTAGAAGTGCTGCGGGCATCCCAGTCGTCGTCTATGGGGCTCAGTCGCGTGGCAGCAGTCGTGGCTGCCTCGGCAGACTCGCGGCATTCTGCTGCACCGTCCGAGCGTACTGTATGGAGCTGCCCGTCAGTAGAGTGTCTGGGAATCAGATGGCGGACGTACAGTGCCTCTAAAACGGAGTCAGTCAGTCCGAAATGTCGCGGAAGGGTCTCGGGCGGCTACGTACGTTGAGAGCGTCCAGCCGACTGAACGTCTTGCCACATCCTTGGCAGACGTTAGCCTGTGCCTTTGCTGTGTGCAACGCTTGGTGTCTCCTGATTGGAAGCCTGTCAGCAAGATCGCACGCACTGCCGAATAGCCCAGCGACCCACTTGCAGTCGTGTTGCCGTGCAAAGCCCTTGTTGCACCCGGGCCATTCGCACAGAAATGGACGCTCCGCTGTATGAGAGCGAAGGTGTCCTGCACGGAGTGTGAGTGCCATGAGACTGGAGACGCGAGCGCTCCGCCCACCTCTCAAATTAAACCTGCGAGTGAATGTGCTGCCACAACCTGGGACGGGACACACGAAGTGCGCCTCGTTACGGCGCCTACTCGCACTCGCGGCTTGGGTGGCGCTGGTCGTTACCTGCTGCTTCTCGACCTGCAGGATGGGAGGCAGACGAGGGAGGCCCGCGGGGGACAGCGCGGATCCGCCGCCGCGAGTGAGAGACGACAGTGGTGGCAATGTGGTTTGTCTCGGTGCTGCATGGCTCGGGTATGGTGAAGAGGTCGGTGAGCGAGAAGCACCTCGGGCGTCTCTGCCCATGGCCGAGGTCGGTATGATCGAGGGGAGCGGTGGAAGGATCGGTGGCGGTGGCGGCGGCGCAGACAATGTGGGCTGCAGGATGGGCCATGTCTCTCTTCTGAGGGGGAAGCGTGGTCCGGACGCGCCGGGCTCGAAGGGGGGCAGTGTATGTCGACTCTTGAGATCGTAGCCAGTGCGGAGGGCGGGCGCTACTGGGAAGTAGTTCGCGGTATGCGGCGCGGGGCGAGGGTGATCGTCGAAATCGCTGGTCGGCATGGAGGTTCCTGGGTGTGTGCACGGAGGCGGGTGGTCGTGGAGAGTGGAAGACGGAAGATAAGAGGCGAAAGGATACTGGGGATAAGTGGCAAGAACCGAAGCAGCTCTCGAGGCGTCCACTTCCATTGTCAGGCCGTGACTGACAGTGGGCGTCTGCAGATAACCGTTTCTGATATTCGGATGCTTATGGGACTGGCGTCCGTGGCGGGGGCAGTCGGTCAGAAGGGACGGAAGTGACAGTTGGATGCCAGCGAGGCAGGCGTGTGGTCTGGTCTGCGAGTTCTGCGGGGGAACCAGGCGTGCGGCGTGGTGTTACGAAGACGGGGTTCATATATAGTACTCTCCCCTGTGTGGCACCGCGTACTATGGCTGATTGGAAGCTGTGATGCCACCACAACCCAACTGCTTGCCTGCGCCGACATGGCCGCACTCTGTCTTGTCTCGAATCAGGCGCCAATCTCAGATCCCAATGCGATCATAGACGCCCGCCGTCCCATTTGACTTTGACGGGCAGCACAGCCTCTGCTCCCAATTATACCTCCGCCACTCCTCCCCCAGCCCTGCCAGTGGGCAACCGACTGCTTCCCGCGCCCGCCCTCGCTCGGACCCAGGGAGAAGCCTATCAGCGGGTGTTCCAGCGAGCAGCCGCCCATCCTGTTCTGACCCGGCCGCCGTTCCTGTACAAGAATAAACACACACAGTGACACTATGCGGCACGTTGCTATCCGGTGAGTACAATCACAACCACACAGCCCCGCTAGAGACCGCACACGCAGTAGCAGGCGCACAGCCTGTACAGGGCGCGCCCAGTCGGTGACGTGAGTGATCTGCGGCGGCACCATCTTGTCTTCGGATGCACTACCACGTTATGCCGCAGTGCAATCTATCGGGTGGGAACGATGACAGACAAATTCAAACTTTGTCTTGCGGGCCTGCGAGACACACCGGAATCTGCTGGGCCGGATTGACACGCCGCTCGGAATTACGACGTCTGCAAAAGTGCTGTATCAGAGACAATGACCGCGCAGGCGAGTCAAGGTGGAATTCGTATGTCACCGACGGTGGCGTCTCGCCGAGTCCCTCAATACGGCCAGCAGCGACGGCCACGGCTACGGCCCACCGACAAATAGCAGCCAACCACACCTATCTACGGCACGACACTGTATTGAATGTGTTTAGGCGAAGGCATCAAACCACCTCCGTCAAACCACACACATCATAGACTGCTTCCAGCGCGAATATACATACACACCAGGCGTCAAATGGAGATACAGTCCTTGGATACCAATACACGCCATGCAGGTACAGCAATTATTCGTAAATTTACTTCACGGAATCTGTGGAGATTAGGTGAGAATCTAGGAGTCGCCTCCGCCTCATCAACTCAGTCTCTGAAATTATCTGGCCGGCCTTGGTAGGCGTCGGTGGCTTGCTAGGCGAGGACCCTCGGCGGGAGCCAGACTGGCTTACAGGAGCCGTTGGAAGGTCGTGCAGCAGATCGAACCGCGGTATGCCCGCGATGCTGCCCCCAGTGGGTACGGCCTCTACGCCGTTCACGCGATCATACGAGCCACTCTGTCCGCGGACATGCCTTTCCGTCGCCAAATCGGTGGCTCCAGATTCGGTGCCAAAAACGGTCGCGGGTGGCGGTGATCTCTTCTTCGAGACGATTGTCAAGGCGTCGTCTGTCTCCGTCTCAGTCTCGGACGTCATCGATGCTGACCGATCCCCAAGGGCAGGCACCGAACGCCTCGGTGGTGAACCGCGCTTACTCCCCAGTCTGGTGGAGACGCTACCGCGCCTGGCCGCCGGGCCCGCCTTAGTACCAGCAGCGGCGAAGGCCTCGTCCATCCAATCCGCCATGCTGTCGATCACGGCGCGCGCCTCCTGCAGGAGCATGGGCATCTGCAGGAAGCCGTGGCTCCACTCCGAGTAGATCTGCATGGTGACCCAGTCCTCGTCTCCCTGGACGACGAGCAGATCGCGCTCGCGGCGCAGCGCGCGCACCGCCTCCTCTTGGCTGAGGTCGTCTTTCGCGAGGAGGAAGGACTCGAGGGTCCTCGACGTCCTCCCGGAGAGCACCGCGTCGAGGTCCGCCCGCCGCATTCGCTTCGCCTCGCGCACGCGGCCTGCGAAGATGAGCGTGTCATCGACGAACGGGTCTTTCTCCCCGCACGCCATGAGGATCGGTGGGAACTGCGTGAGTAGGTGGCTCGGCGCCTTGAGCGGCGAGAGGTGGTAGTCCGTAGCGAAGTCGGGGTTGCGGTGCGGGCCGATATACAGTATCGCCATCGCGCGCATCTGAGATGGGGGCAAGGACGTGAGCACCAGGTCGGCCTCTACACAGAATGCCACAACATAACAACGGGGCGGGAATGTACGCACCATGCTCGGGGAAATGATCCGATCGGAGAAGTAGCCAGTTCGGCTTGTCATCGTGAGTCGCGTCCCCAACGGCGCCTGGTCCGCTGACGCGCCCTGCCCGGGTATCATGGCGTCCGCCTCGCGCTGCTGTCGCGCTAGGATACGCTCTTCTACCTCGGGGTGGAAACGCACTCGCGCCTGCAGCGGCTTGTCCTCCTCCCTCGTCACACCCTCCTCCACGTCTGCCATCTCTCCCGCCTCCGCATCGCCATTCGGCCCGTCCGCACCGCCCTGGCCTAACAATGCCCGCGAGGACGTCGTAGAGTGCCGCAGCGTGAGCTTAGAACGCTCGTCGATCGGGGACGCCAGCTTGCGGAGCGCGTCGCGCCAGCTGCGCCGCCTGCGAACTTGAACGCCCTTCCTGTCGCTGACCATGGACAGCGGACTGATGTGCCGGAGGTGGTCCTTCTGCGCCGCGAGGCTGGGGATGTGGCCCGACGACTGCTCGGACTGCAGAATGCGCAGGTTGTCCGGGGTCATCCATGATGTAAAGTTGAAGTCCAGTGCCGGGTACGCGAACACGAGCGCCTTCGGCAGCGGAAGCACGAGCTGTGTCTCCAAGAGCTTTACCATTACGTTCGCCGCAATGTGAGCACCGCTATGCGTTAGGGCACTGGTGTGAGGAGATTGAATGGGATGTGCGATACAAAGGGTATACTCACGCGGAGTCTCCGGAAATAATCACGTTGAGTTTGTGACCAGCCATGCCGATGACCCTACCGCCGGACTCGACCAACAGTCGGTATACGTCAAAGCACTCGTCAATGGCGAATGGGTAGGGATCTGTCAACAAGCATAGGCAATCAGCCGGCATTCTGCCTTGCTCTCACAAGTGTCCTCACATTCAGGTGCCTTGCCATACTCGATTGACAAGACAGGTTTCCCGGTGCGGACCGCCCACATGCGCAGCCGCTCCTCGTGATGCTCCGGTGTCATCGAAATGAATCCACCGCCAGGATAGTCGAGAATCAAGTCTGTTGCGCGAGCGAAGTGGTGCACGGGCTGCGCGAAGAATAGCCACGCCGTGATCGGCCTTGTGTATGAAGATCCGTGGGGTCGAGGAAGGGTTATCTTCCGGCGGATGGTCACCCTAGGATAATATGTGAAGAAACGAAGCTGCAGGGTGTTTAGTAAGTCGTGTCGGGCTTCTGATGTTGTCTGATACTCACATAAGGGTTGGTCGTTTTCTCCCATGTCATGCGAAGCATTTCGACCGTTGGCACCGCGCGGTATTTGCGCAGCTACACGCAATCATTTACATATCAGTTCGCAGTCGGCCGCTGAGCAAATAGGCGCACCTTCTCGTCAGCCTCATTAGCGTATAGTATGTAATATAAAGAGAATATCACGGAGCAAAAGTCTTTGAGGATACGAGGGCGAATGGTCATTGCTGTCGCGAAACCAGCATCCAGAGCAGTAGTTATCCATGTTGCGCGGTAATATGCTCGCGAATACTGTCAAAACGAATGGTGTGAGCGCAGGCTTTCTAGCTATGTAGAGGTAATAGGCCACCCTCTCGCAGGGTGTGTATCAGTAGAGAGCTTCGCCAGCAACGTCCGTCCCGCCGTTGCACGCACCACATAGCTAGTAACCAATGGGAAATGGGTCCTCCAAGACCCGGTGGCGATGTGAACAAACCGCCGCTAGAGATCTTCCGAAAGTTGTATGCAATGCCTCCAATATTAGTCAGTGCCACGGACGAGCCGCCTAGCGAAGGGGCTTTTCTGAAGATCTCTAGTGGCACAGCAATGACCAGTTGTGTCGAGCACCAGGCCCTTCCAGTTATTGTTATTGCACGAGGCCTGCCCTGCGCTGCACCGCCACGCTCCAAGATGACAAGTGGTGACGGCTGATGACAAGCCCGGAGCCCCAAAACGACCTTTCGTATATCTTTGGACATGCTGGCCAAAAACCCCGGATAGTTTGTGACTGGTTCTGGATCACAATAGGCTGGGGCCGTGTCGGCTAGATCCAGCATTAGCGAACGAAGACCCATAAGGCTATAAGGTCCCGCTCAGTGCCCGTTAGATGGCATGTCCCTCCGAAGATAAACCACCAGAAACCCCGTGCCGCATACTCACTGCGCACGGGTGGCATATCATCCCTACAATAGCTGCAAGATCGCAATACTAACCAGGTCTGCGAGTGGTTCCGGGGCTGCATACATCTGCATGAGTGCTCGTGAACTCCACTCCAGAGTCTATAATTGCATACCTTGTAGTCCGAGAATCTTGTCGAAGTTACGTACGGCATACATGCCGGTCAGCGTGCTCACAATCAATTGCCATGGTGTAAAGCGTGCTGGTTATGCCTAGATGAGCGAGTTGTGCCACAAATCAGATTTTCAATGGCTCACCAAGAGCTCTATTAGCACGCCTCAGCCACAAGATGCGTGGACCACCAGGATTGCCTTGAATTATCCTCCACACCCAGAAGAAGATGACCAGAAAGACCTGAGCGGTTCCGGATGGTCAGCTGTGGCGGCAATGTGGCTACAGTGATGTTCGCGCATGCACCCACCTGGACACGCTTCCACGACGGGCTTGGTCTGCCAAAGAGGTGGTCTATCATCTGGAGGTGGTGGTACGAAGGCAAGAGACGAGAGACGGAAGGTGCAGCGCATGGAGATCGCCATGTACATGGTACACGGACAAGACGGACGCATGTGATTATGGCCCACACCAGATCTGTTGTTGGGCGTCTCCAGCTGTAACGGGCACGCGCCCCTAGAGCTGGTAAAACCCGTCATCCTATCATTCATCCCCTGTCAGTACTGTGAGGCTTACTCACCTTGGGTTGGGACCCCGGTATCACCCCTCGCTCTTGTATATAAGGAGCGATGTTTAGTAGCCTTACGGTAGCGTAGCTTGAATCATAAGAGCAGCCTTGTACTCTGTGACTAGCCGCGTGACCCCTTGTGACTCGACCGTTTCCTCTGGACTCGCCAGCGTCACACCAGCCTATCATGGCAATCTGACGTAATCCAAAACATTCCCTCGTCACTCTCCGCGGCCTGCCGGACCTAGCTCGTCCCTGGCAGTGGACATCGAAGAAGAGGCATCTTCAACGCGAATTTGTATCCGAAACTTATCACCGCGGCCAACCAATTGGAAACGTTATCAAACTCTCTCATCCGCCAAGTCTGGAAGCTGCTTCCGATCCGATCTGCGCTATCTCCCACCGAGTATGTGCGAGAGATAAGTTTTAGCAGTGGCATGGCTTTGCCAGACTTACTCTAAGCCGCCATACGAGCGACACGGAAACATAGAAGAGATACTCCACACCTTGACTCCGACCGAACAGTGTCAAGCATGGATGTCGAACGTGTTCCTCTGGACCGTTTCACTACTACTTTCGGGACAGCAATAGGTGCAGACGCTCGCACGCCATTCATCAACCTCTGCTTCGAAGCTTACCTTGGCCCCCGTGAATCGCAGAGTTATCCAGTGTTGCCTTAGGAGCAAGAGTGGAATCCTGCTCTGACGAGTTCTTTGCGGAAGCATTCCATCTGCTGCTTGTGGAGGTGAGCACATTATCTGAGGAGTGATCAGCATCGATTTCATGCATGACTAGCCACCGCCAAGTCTGAAGGGACAGTTCGGTCCTAAAGGCGCACTCTTCAGTGGATGGGAAACGCGACGGCACAATCCAGCGTACGATTGGTAGGCTAGACGTGCCATTTCTTTTTGGCGGTGGGGCCGAAGTATTGTCGTTTTGGTCAGGTGCATCCTTAAGCTCGGTACTACCGGGACCATTTTTGGGTTCGACATCGACACCGCCCATTTCAATGGTGAGTGGAGGCCGGGATTCTCGCACATTCTGGTAGATGAATCACGACGTGCATAGGCAATGAAGCTCCTGAGGTCAGCGTGGACGCACTGTACCAACCTGATGATCAAGCACCTCCATTGGTTGACAATGTGAACGTGCGTTGAGGGCATCAGGACCAAAACGTCCTAGTTCTGATTCTGGTTACACGCGAAGTGGACCGAAATTCTTCCTAGAGTTCCCTTAGGGCCGAGCTCGAGGCATCTCTTCAAGATTGCACCCACAGAGGGGCTCAACTACGTCAGGCTTAACATGTATCCAGATGGTGGCATTGTAAGTAAACTGGCTCTCATCCACTGTGTATTGCACTGACAGAGACCACAGGCTCGTTTCCGCGTATATGGAATAGTGTCTCCCGTCTTCCCCGCGAGCCTGGGTACCCAATTGGACCTTGCCCATGTTTTCTCGGGCGGTAGAGTGGTCTTTACTTCCGATCAACACTTTGGTGTCGGTTCCAACTTGATTCTTCCTGGACGAGGTGAGCAGCCGAAGGACACGACGGGACTAACGCTCACGCACGCTTTCAGGTAAAGACATGAGCGATGGGTGGGAAACGAAGCGCAGCAGGCAGAAAGGACACAAGGACTGGGCCATTATCAAGCTGTATGTTCCCGATTTCCGACTCCAGCCCCGGTTTCCCATCATCTTCACCTCATGTTGATTGAAGCTAATGTCCCGTCCCGTTCAGTGGCGATGCTGGGTATCTATCTCACGTGGAGATCGACACGGCGCACTTTAAAGGCAATTTCCCTGAATCATGCGAGCTGCACGCGCTAGCGAGCGAAGAGCTCAACCCCTCCGATGTCTCGGAGGACCAGTGGACGCGCATCTTGCCGCACACGAAGCTTGGGCCCCACCGACAGCACTATTTCCAGCTCGAAGCCGTTGACGAGGAAGTATTCACGCACGTCAGGGTGACAATATTTCCCGACGGAGGCATCAAGCGTGTTCGTATTATCGGCAGGCGCGCGGGTAGTGGCTCCACAGCACCGAGCCCCTCGAATGCTGCTGGCGATCCCACGCCTACGGTCCCTCAAGAAACAGATGTAGCGTTTGACACGGCCTCCCCGGCGGCGGAAACTGAGCAGTCAAACACGAAACCCATAGGCCCCGTCATCCCCGCTCTCCCACTCACGCCGGAAGCTTTTGCTCCTTTCGGACAAGTCGTCCAGGCTTACGATGACCTGAATGCTGTGCCATCTCCACGTACGACGCACATCACCGGTGCTAACCAGGGCACAGCCGTGAAGTTTCATAAGCTAGCGTTGCTTGAGTCGTCCTATCCGACAGTGGCGGGGGCTACGACCGGCCTCTCCGTATATCGATGCAAGCCAATAGATGTGGCATCGACTAGGCTGTGGGAGATCAAGCTGCTCGAGAGGCACCCTTGCACAAACCAAGCGTTCATACCCATGGGCGGTGGAGAGGGCATCGACAACCCCGAGCAGACGTACTTAGTCATTGTAGCCCTGAATGGACCAGGCGACGCGCCAGACTTGCAGAGCCTACGTGCATTCATTGCGACTGCTGGTCAAGGTATTGTCTACCATACGGGCATCTGGCGTAAGTTTTGTTCGTGGCGTCTGAGCGACATGGCACTGACCAGCCCTCTTGTGCAGACCATCCAATGGCCGTCATTGACCGAGTATGTCGTCTTTCAGTTCATCATTGCATCCACTGATACCAGAATGTAGACGATGGACTTCACGTGCGTCGAAACGCAAGTGGGGAACGGGGATAAGTTGGATTGCGAGATCGTTGCTCTAGACAGCTCAGCGGGGTATCATGTCGTCCAGCTGCCCAGGAAGGCTTCATAGAATACCTTGTGAGAGTGAGCGAATTGATAAGCAGTGTACCATACTATCCACCCGGCAATCTCTCTGTCTGGTCTGGCACGGTTTGCCCAGTGGCCACAGGCCGACAAGCGTTCAGTAGCAACGTGTATGTCACAATTGATACCGATCATTGATCGAAATGGCTCGGCAAATTACCTTTGTGACCCGCCACAGTGTAAGTAGCGTCCGAGACTTCTTTACCGCTATCCCACACCTATCCGATTCTCGATCCGTCAAGGTCGACAAATGGCGCTCACGTCTATCAAGACATCCGGGGACAAGATTGAAATTATCAACCAGCTCATTTTGCCTCATACCACCGAGTTCATTGAGATCGACACCATCGAACAAGCCTACGATGCCATCAAGTCCATGAAGGTGAGTATACGGGGCTCACACGTCTCGTTCAGATGAAGTGACCCGCGGCGATACCTGTAGATTCGAGGTGCCCCAGCGATCGCGTCGCTCGCTGCTCTGACCGTAGCGTCGCAAATATCTCGGGCATTGCAAGCACATCCTCCAGTGGACTGGCTCTCATCGCCGGAGCTTCTGTCGGCATATGTTACCCCCAAGCTCGACTACCTCTACACCGCACGACCAACCGCGGTCAATCTGGGCGCGGCCATGCGCCGACTACGGAACCGGCTCAGGACTGCCTGTGAGGAGGGCAAGGACACACGTGCGATTGCTCAGGACTTGGTGGACGAAGGACGTGAGATCGATGCCGAAGACATAGCGCGGAACAAGGTCATGTCTAAGTGGGGTGGCGACTGGCTAGTTGGTCAAGTGAAGGATAATAATGAGGACCCGAACAATCTCAACATCATGACAGTGTGCAACACGGGGTCCCTGGCAACGTCTGTATGCGAGTTCTAATACCCCCCTGCGATATTATGTTCATGGCTATTCTAGGGTTATGGAACAGCATTGGGGTTGATCACCTACCTTCACGAAACGAAAAAGCTTTGCCGTGCCTTCTTTACTCAGTCTACGCCTTACCATCAAGGGTCAAGGTATGCACATGAGATTCAGCTAGCAGATGTGGTATTGAGTCATCGACTGTCAGGCTCACAGCGCTGGAATTGTTAACCTTGAATATTCCCGCCACAATGCTATGCGACAGCATGGTTGGATCTCTTTTTCAACATCACAACATCCACGCAGTAGGTAAGCTTTACTCGTCTCGTCGTTCTTTCGGGAGATATATACTGATTGGCATTCCGCAAGTCGTCGGAGCCGACCGAATAACTCGCAATGGCGACACTGCCAACAAGGTGTGCTAGAGTCTACACCAGCACAGTGTTCATATGTTGATCCAAACACCATTTTAGGTTGGAACGTATAATGCTGCTGTGTTGGCTGTACGGCATAACATACCATTCATCGTGGTGGCACCAATCAGTACCGTGGATCTTGACATCGCGGACGGCAGCGCGTACGTCTGATCTACTTTGACACAGCAGCCATCTAATTGCGCCGGTGCAGGATTCCCATTGAGCACAGGCCACCGATTGAGGCGCGGCTGGTTCGTGGTGCCGTGTACCCATTTGCGCTGGACGCCAAGGGCGCCAAGGAGCAGGCAACTGTTATGGTCACTCCGGAGAACCTAGAGTCGGTTTACAACCCGAGTTTTGACGTGACGCCCGCAGAGTTGATCAGTGCTATTGTGACGGAGAAGGGAGTGGCGGTGAAAGCGGATGGGGAGAAGGCATTCGACTTATCGGGCATCGTTTGAATGTTGACAAGAGTATGGAACTGACGTTGGCGATGTATGTACGCGTCCGCGGCCTCTCACTGGAGTAGGAAGCATCCCTGAGCTACAATTGCTGTGCTCGTAAAATGCACTAATATCGCACCATTACGTAATGGCGTACTGATCAGACCTTCGATGAGATTCGCGCGGGTGGCTGCTGCCTCCACCGTTCTTGCTTTTCCCTCACACGCTTTCCACTACCAGTGCGCGAACTACATCACCTCCCGTGCACCGTGCTTTCTGGGGCATCTATCTGCGAATCTTGCCAAATGAGTGACTCTTCTTCCTTCCCGCCGTCGCCAAGCGACTCGACTGCCGCGACCTCCCTGCCGCCCTCACCAGCACTATCAAAATTGAGCTTGGATGATATCACAGAGGCAGACAAACAAGAAGCGTCGAAGGTGAAAGCTGAAGCAAACAAGGCATTCACCGGTGCGTTCCTTGTCCTTACTCTTCCGCCCACTCAGTCGGACGACTAGGAACTCAGCGCGAGACATAAATTGTAGGCCATGAATTCAACAAGGCGGCGGACCTGTACTCAAAAGCGATCGAGCTGAACCCGTTTGATGCAACACTCTGGTGTAATCGCGCTTACACGCGTATCAAGCTTGAGGAGCATGGATATGGTCTAAGCGATGCTTGTACGTTCTTGCGTCCTCTTATACGGCTTGGTAGCGGCAATTCATGACCAACAGCACATGCGATTGAACTGGACCCCAAGTACTCCAAGGCTTACTATCGGTTAGCTGCAACAGTCGCCTTTGAGCTCATGTGGGCTGACAGACGTATGCAGGCGGGCAACATGTTATCTGCAAATTCTGAAGTACAAGCAGGCTATCGCGGATTTCAAGAAAGTGCTCGCACTGGACCCGAACAATGCACTCGTGCGACAACAACTTGACAGTACGCAGAAGATCATGAGAAAGTCCGAGTTCGAGAAAGCCATCGAGTTGGAAGAGGAGGCTAGCGCCGTGGAGCGATGTCTAGCGATTATCTCTGAGGGTGAGTCGGTGCCCGGTTACTTATGTTTCGTCTATTGACATACAGTCAGGTGGTTGCGATCTTGACCGTGACTACAAGGGCCCCCCACTACCTAAAGACGACAGCGGGAAATATACCATCAATCTTGATTTCGTGAATGCTATGATTGAATGGTTCAAGGAAGGCAAGACTTTGCCCCGAAGGTAGACTAACTTATAGTCTTTCATGTTGCTTATCTTCACGAGACACTTCCATGCAAGGTACGTGTGGGAAATCGTCCTGGGAGCTCACCAGGCTTTCGCCCAAGAAGAGAGCCTGGTCACATTGAACATCGAGGAGGGCATGACCTGCGATGTGATTGGTGACGTGCACGGTTTGTTTTGTTGCGAACATCTTCCTTGCTCCCGATCTCATCCCGCTCGATAGGCCAGTTCTACGATGTCTTGCATCTACTCTCTCTCACCGGCTATCCCACCGAAAAGCACTGCCTTCTCATGAATGGCGACCTCGTCGACCGAGGTTCATGGTCAATAGAGGTGATCCTCACAGCATTTGCCTTTAAGTGTAAATCATATTCGGGTCGCGAAGGGTTCATTTGGTTATTCATCAATCTTGCAGGGCTATACCCGAAGCGAATGTATGTCAACCGAGGAAATCACGAAACAAAAGACATGAATCGTACGTACGGCTTCGAAGGTGAAGCTAAACACAAGCATGGCGAACAGACGTATAAGGTGGGACCTCTGCTTTGACAATATGCGTTCTTCATCTGACTCCATCTTCGTGCTTCCAGCTATTCGCACACGTCTTCACCGTTAGTGAGTACTTACTGGTGTAGACTCATTTGAAGCCTCTGACCACACTGCCAGTGCCCCTTTCGACCTTGATTTGCGCGAGCAAGCCGCCTTCAGCGCCTTCAGCTGGTGCTATCTTGTCACCAGAAGGCCGTAAACGTTATTTCGTTGTGCATGGCGGTCTGTTCAGCAAGGACGGCGTGACATTGGACGATATTCGCAAGATCGACCGAATAGGTCGACAACCGGGGCAGGAGGGATTAATGTGTATGTTGTTGTTACTCGCGTGCAGCGACACGATACTGATCGTCTGGTAGGCGAACTTCTGTGGACCGACCCACAAGAGATGCCAGGAAGAGGCCCAAGCAAACGGGTGTGTTTTCTCTACGACATATTTGCTCTGACATCATGATTGAGCATACACCAGGGCGTTGGTATTGCATTTGGACCTGATGTCACTAAGCGATGGTGCACGCTGAATGGTATCACTGGTGTAATCCGCAGTCATGAAGTCCGTCAAGGTAGGATATCTTCATGTCAATACTCATCCGATCAGCTTCTAAACACTTTGGTAGATGGGTATGCTATCGAGCACAACGGGCTTTGCACTACCGTGTTCTCAGCACCAAACTATGTTGACCAAGGAGGGAACAAGGGTGCATTCGTGAGTTCGATGTCTAAACGCCACAAAGTCCATGCTCAACCCTTCTACAGATCCGCATTGATGACCGTGGAACCAGAATCTACACCCAATTTGATGCTAAGCCACATCCGCCAATGAAGCCAATGGCTTACACGTCTGGAGGCCTAGCGAGCTTGCTCATGTAAATTTGCCCGCGTTCGCGAGTCATGATGAGCAGCAGTGTTGTACGTGGTAGGGAAAGTCAATGCAGCATCACAATGATGAATAAATTTGGTTAGCATTCCATCGAAAGTGCGGGTGCTCTGTTATGTAGTGCTCGAGCTCGGCATTGGCGTCTATTAAGGAAGGCGTTCAGTAGACTTTCTAGATTTGGTTAGTATGAAGGAATGCTCATGGGCGCTTCCTTGCTCTCCTGCGCCCAGTCATCAAGCGTATTACGCTTCTCATCTCACCAGTCTGCTCCTCACACTCATGGACAAGACGAAGTCGAAGCTTGCGGCGTTCTTCGACAACGATGATGACGAATCTTCGTTTCCAGTGCGGACGGAGAACCCTTCTTCAGCTTTCACTCCCACTCACCGACTGCTGTTCACGTTAGCAAAAGGAGGTAGATGACCAGAAGCGGACCGTTTTCACGCAAGGCGTCCTGAGGAAGTCGAAGAGAGAGAAGGAGAAAGAGGCCGCTGAGGTGAAGCGTAGGGAGGAAGAAGAGAATGCTGCGAAGGCGTACGCGGAATTCCTGGACGAGTTCCAGGGCGAGGCTGTCGATCGCAAGAAGGGTGGCTCGGCCTTCGTGAAAGCCGGTGAAGGCTCGTCGTATGCACCGTCTGTGCGGGGCAAAGCACCTGGTGTCCATGGCATGCGAGGATTCGAAGCTGAAATCATGGTGTGTCACCTTGGTATCCCGGTGGGCTTAATGATAGACTAACGTCGACTAGCCACCTCCATCTCCCCCACCTGCAGCGCCGAAACCGAAAGGCAAACGGGCAATGGATCATTTCCTTGAAGAGATTAAGAGGTACGCACCGACCTTATTCGTGGCAACCATTCTGACCACGAGCCAACGTAGAGAGCAGGCTGACCGTGAAGCGAGACTATCTCGGCACGGTTAGTTCCCCTCTGATGATACTCTGGCTGATACTTACACGGGCAGTAGTTGTTCAAGGACGGTCTGTGACTTCAATTGCGGGTACGTACAGTCATCGATACTCCTTCGTACTTAACTGAAGATGTCCTGGACAGCTTATGAGGGCCAAAGCGGAAGTAAGGATAGAGGGGACCCTCAGGTGTGTACCACGCTCTAATACCTGGAAACCATAGTCATCGGCGGTTCAGTCAACAAACATCTTCGTGGCGAATTTACCACCGCATGTGACGGAACAGAGTCTTGGAACATTCTTTGCCCGGTGTGGCCCAGTTGGATCAGTACGTTATGCGCTAGCCCGCAGTTGAATTAGCCCTCACAGTCCCCACAGGTGAAGATCATGTGGCCGAGAGGGGATGCTACAGTAGGTCCCGGCGCCGATATGACCACATCCCGACGGACGAAGAATGCCGGGCTGAGCGGCTTTGTTTCCTTCATGAAGCGTAAAGATGCAGAAGCCGCGTTGAGAGAACTTGATGGCTTCGACTGGGGCGGTTCGGTCCTCCGAGTCGGATGGAGCAAGGCCGTCCCAATAGCCGCGAAGGCACTCTATGGTACCTATGCTTCCTATTATTTATGTGCTACTTCTGACGTGTGCCTGGGCAGTTATGAAGAAGACAGCTTCGCGATCGACATCGAGATCGCGCTCTCGGAGTCGTTCACGCGAACGGGGGTTTCGGGAGCGTTCTAATTCTCGCTCACGCTCACGGTCTCGGTCCAGGGACTACGATCGAGGTTCGCACTCGAGGCGATCGAGAAGTCGCTCGCGCAGCAAGGACTACCCCCGCTCGCCTCCCGGGCTCGGGCGACGTTCTGATAGTCGCAGGCGGTTCGGCAGTAGATCGCCACGACGACGCTCTGATAGTCCCCGTGCGGTACATCTTGGCTTGGATGAGGAGGAAGTATCGGACAAGTTCATCCGATTGGTGGCTGCTGAGGTGAAGGGCCACGACACAGAGTATGAGGACAGTCTCAAAGAGAGGGAAAGGGCAAATCCCAGATACGCATTCCTAAAGCGCGACGTAAGTCAGTTGCAACGGTGCGCTCAGCCTATGTTGACAAATCCCCAGCATCGTAGGAACAAGTACTATCGATCGTTGCTGGAACGCCATGTTTCAATAGAGCCCGAGTTTGAGGATGAGGTGCGAAAACATGTCACTTGACTCTAGGCAGTGTGTCTCATACCCCACCTTCGTCAGGGCTATAACTCAGTGTATTCTACGGACTCTGCAGAAGAGTCAGAGAGGGAACATGGCAGGAAGAACGAGTTGGGTAAACGGGCCCGAAAACGTTTCGAAGCAATGTTACGTGCTTTGAGTGGAAAACGGGGAGAGATAGCGCGCTGTATGACATTCAGTCTTGAACACGCTGAAGCGTCCGCAGAGGTTGGCCTCTATTCTCATTGACCCGCTCCTTTGCTCAACATGTTATAGGTGACGGACATCATTATCGCCTCACTCGTCGTCGACGGCACTCCCGTTCCGCGCAAGGTGGCACGTCTGCACCTGATCTGTGATATTCTCCATAACTCTGCCGCACCGTTGCCTATGGCATGGAAGTTTCGGCAAGAGTTTCAGTCTCGTCTCGGGCTCGTCTTTGACCACTTGTCAACAATCTACCATTCCTTCCCGGGGCGGATCACGGCGGAGACATTCAAGAAGCAGATTTCTGCAGTAGTCGACATCTGGGAAGACTGGATCGTCTTCCCGCCGGAGTTCACTGCTGAGCTGCGCGCACGGCTGGAAGGCTCGGTTGTTGCGGAGACCAAGCCCCATGAAGAGGTGAAGATGACGGAGGTCACGCAAAGCACGCCTATCACTTTCAAGTTTAAGGCGAGTTCTTTCAAGCCTGCCGAGGAGGTTGCGAAAGAATCCGAACTGGCGTCCGTGGATTCCGACGAGGGGGAGCAGATGGATTTAGGCAGTGACGACGAAGACGAGGTGGATGGTGCGCCGATGGCAGCGGACGACGTCGATGGAGAGCCTATAGATGACGTCGATGGCGTTCCTCTGGACGATGTCGATGGCGCCCCCCTGGACGATGTCGATGGTATGCCCATGGATGACATCGACGGCGAGCCGATTGACGGTGCTCCCCTTGACGGCGAGCCCATGCAAGAAGACCTCGATGGAGTTCCTGTAGATGTCTGACATGTTCGTGCTGTATCTAGTGGTTTTAGTTTGACTTGTTTGTATATAGGCAGTGCTCGAGGCTCCGCATGCATTTTAAACAGTGTCTATGGCGACTGCGTTACCTATGAGCCATTACACTGAGAATCGAATGTTGTGAGCACAGTCCATGCGCGAGTGATCCTTGGTTTACCTAACTAGGAAGTTGGCTCCCACATTCCGATGACGAGCCAGCAACTTACCACGTAGACACCCCTCCTACACAAACCCCATCTCAGTATTCATTGCGGCACGTCCTCGTCGTGTTGCTAGGTTCTACCCGTCAAAGGCTTAGTGCTCCTCGGACACCCGTTCACTCCCCTCGACATGTCTGTCTCGGCTGCAGATCTCCAGGTATGGCCGAATCCGTGACAGACGCTATATTGTACTGTGTATTATGCTGAACACATCGATGATGTAGAAGATCCACAGTGTAGAGCCCCAGGAGCCGGCCCCGGTCGCCCCTGGTTCTCCGCCTCGCACACAGTCTAACGGTGCCCTCGACACTACTTCTCAGGAGGCATTCCCATCGCTGGCCCCCTCCAGCGCAGCTCCGAGCGGAAACAAGGTCCCTACGTCTGCTTGGAGCTCTGCAGGTCCCCGTATCCGAGCAACTGTCCCGAAGCCGCATCTCTTCTCTGACTCGTTCAGTCTTTCGTCCGCTGAGATTGCTGCCGCGAACAAGGATGGCAAGCCGGTCTCTTCTGGAGAAGTCATGAAGCAGGTCATGTCGCAGTACAAGGTCAAACTCGAAGCGTCTACCAATTTCAGGTCTCGTCAGACTACGTTCTTCCTCAAATCCGAGTCGGAGAAGGAGCTGGAGAAGGCCAAGCGTGCTCTGCTTGCTCACCTTAGCCCTGTGGTATGTAATTTACGCTGTCGCGTGAACGTTGCCTGATGGGTGTGTAGGTGACCTTGACCCTCAACGCTCCGGCTTCTACGATCCCGAGTCTCATCGGTGCCAAGGGTGCGACGCTCAAGAAGATCCGCGACCAGACTGGCGTCCGAGTCGACATCCCGCGTCGCGACTCCCTCCCTGTACCCAACGACAATGGTAACGCGCAAACGGCCTCTGGTGTATCATCGCCTGCTACTCAAGGCGATGACGAGGAAGAGGAAGAGATAACTGTTCCAGTTACGATCACCGGTCCCCTGCCTCTCGCCCACGAAGCCGAGGCCTCGCTGAAGGAGATCATCGCTGCGAAGCGTTCGCGGACGACCCAGCGTGTGCGCGATATCCCAGCCCATGTCCTTCCCTTCGTCATCACGCGCCGTGAGGCGTTCCTTGAGGCCGCGCAGGGCGGGGAAATCTACCTGTCGCTCAATGCCGCCGCTCGCGAGATCTCGGTCAACGGTGAGCGCGAAGCGGTCGTGCGTGTCATCAACACGATTCGGAGCGCCCAAGAGTACTACAAGGCACAAGTGGCGCAGATTAAGCTGACCCTGCCCAAGCGGCAGCACCGTCTCCTCACTGGCGAGGGCGCGGACGAGATCATGGCTACCGCGAAGTGCGCGGTCATTGTGCCGGCGTCGGAGGAGCCAAATGAGGAGATCATCATATGGGGCAGAGGTGACGACCTTGGCAATGGCGTGCAAGCCGTGATGAAGAGGGCAAACTCGGCGTACATCCACGAGTTCCCCCTTCCTGGCCCAACGCCAGTCAGCCGCCAACTCTTGACCTACATTACCCACGTTGAATACGCGCAGACTCTCAGCGCGCAGAGCCCTGGTTGCTCGGTGTACACGCCCTCTCTAGCTGCTGTGGATAAGTCGACTGTCTTGAATGTGGAGATGATCGGCGAGAAGTCCGCAGTCGATTCGGCTGTCAGTGATTTCTCTGCCCTCATTGGCAAGCTGATCGGTGCTACCAGGGAGGTGCCTGTTGATTGGCTAGTTCACAGCATCATCAACTCGCCGAAGAATGCAAAGAAGTAAGAAATATTGCCCATATCTAGGGCTTCTTGCTTACCCACATGACTGGCAGGATTCGAGGGTTCCATGAAGCCCACAACGTTCTGGTCTTCTTCCCGCCGGAGTCTGCGGAACAGTCTTTGGTCCTCTTGGTGTACGACCCCACAACCCCCTCTGCTTCTCCTTCTCCTGTAGAGAAAGCCAAAAATCTCGACGACGTCGAGAAGGAGATACAGAAGATGGCGAAGGATGCCGCAGACGTCAAGACACAGACTATAACGGTGGAGAAGAAGTGGCATGATGCCGTGGTCGGCAAGAACGGAACCACGCTCAACGCCATCATCGGCGAGGACAAGACGCTTTCCGTCAAGGTCGGTGCCGACGTCGGTGATGCATCCACCGAGGACGTCATCCTAGTTCGTGGTGCGAGCGCGGACGTCGATCGTGCCGTCAAGGAGATTCTCAAGATCGCCGAGGATGCCAAGAACGATGCCGTCGTCAGTAGCTACTCCACTGAGTTCGACATTGACCGCGAGTACGTGGGTCGTATCGTTGGCTCTCAAGGTGCTAGCGTCAACAAGCTGCGGGACACCCTCGGTGTTAAGATCGACTTCACGGATGACCCTGACGACAAGGAGCAAGTTGTTGGCAAGAAGAAGAAAGCCGTCCACCAGAAGTCCCATATCAAGATCACCGGGCGCAAGGAGAATGTCGAGGAGGCCAAGAAGAGAATTCTCACCCAGGTTGACCGGCTCGCGGACGAGACGCAGGAGGTCTTGAAGATTTCCCACCAGTACCATTCTGGGTTGATCGGCCAGAGTGGCAAGTATGTCATTCGTCTCGAGGACAAGTATGGGGTCAAGATCACTTTCCCTCGCGAGGAGCACGGCGAAGCTAAGACCAGGGAGCAACTCAAGCCGGACGAAGTCCTTGTGAAGGGTGGTAGGAAGGGCGTGGCTGGCGCCAAGGCCGAATTGCTTGACGTCAGTACCAGGTTATTGGGCTGTCCTATGCAATTCTAACATATTTCATCAGGCGGTTGATTTCGAGAAGGAGACGAACAACGTCATCACGTTCACCATCCCACAGCGCTCTGTCGCGCGTGTCCTGGGGAGGGCAGGCGCCACCATCAACGAGATTAAGGACACGACCGGAGCTCAGATTGACGTTGACAAGGTTGGAGACGAGAAGGCCAGTATCACGGTGCGGGGGCGCAAGGCCGACATCGCAGAGGCGAAGGCTGCCATCTTGGCGATCTCCGACCAAGTCGCGGAGGAGACGACGGACTCGGTGCAAATTGAGAGCAAATACCATCGCACTATCATCGGTGCTGGCGGGCAGGGCCTCAGGGAGCTCATCTTGCGCTGCGGTGGGCCCACTGACGCGAAGGTACAGGCTGGCCTTATCCGCTTCCCTAGGCAGGGTGAGTCGGGCGATGAAGTACGTCTCCGCGGTGAGCCGAAGGTCGTTGCTCAACTCAAGACGGAGCTTGAGAAGATCGTTGCTACGCTCCGCGACCGCGTCACCCTCGGCGTGGAAGTGCCTGCTGCTCAGCATCGTACACTCATCGGTCGTGGCGGGCAGCACCTCAACGAACTGCAGAACCGCCTTGGTGTTCAGGTGCAGTTCCCTGGTTCGCGTTCCTACAACCAAGTCGGCGCGTTGGAGAACGAGGCCGCGCTCAGCGAGGTTGACCCCGTTAACTTGGTGAAGGTCACCGGCCCCCGTGCTGCCTGCGAGAAGGCGGTCGAGGAGCTCAAGAGCCAAGTGAAGCCTCCTGCCCCAGAGGCTATTGTCGCTATCGTCACGGTGCCCCTCAAGTATCACCACGCGGTCACGCAGCAGGGCAACTTCTTCCGCAGTTTGCGCACGGCCGGTGTGCAGGTCGAGCAGTCGGCCCATCCGCAGAAGCCGGCGGTGCCCCCGCATCCTGTTCCTCAGGCTGGCGCCGCTGAGGCTCGCATTGACGACCCCGACGCTGATGCTGCGCCTGCTAGCGTGGAGTGGCAGGTCGTCCCGAACTACCAGGACGCCGAAGAAGGCGACTCAGAGTGGACGTTCAAGGCGCGCGACCAGGCCAGCCTGGACCGCGCCCTGAAGTTGACGCAGGAGGCCATCGAGCATGCCGAAAAGATGTCCCATGTCGGGTTCCTCACCTTGCCCGACCGCTCGTCCTTCCCGAGGATTGTCGGGTCGAAGGGCGCGAATGTTGCCCGCCTCCGCAACGAGAGCGGCGCGGACATCACTGTCAGCCGGGAGGACGCTACGATTGTCATTGTTGGTGAGTCTCGCGAGTGTCGTGGTTGTCGATAGGTGATGCTGACCGGAGGATGTGTAGGGTCTGAGACCGCTATCGAGACCGCAAAGGAGGCAATCCTGAAGACTGCTACCACTGGCAACAACCGCTCCCCTCGAGGCCGCCGTGACGACTAAAAACCTTATGTTGCTGTGTTATTGCTGTGCTCATGTTTAGTTTCCGTGGGTTCATGATGGGTAGTAGTGGACGGTTGAACAAAGAAGTACACATACAAACTAGCTCTCGGATATACCACACATCTCTGTGCACTACTATGGCATCATCCACAATACTCAAGAATATAATCGTGAAAACGCCGACATGTTCTCATTCAAAAGGCAGATTGCAGATGGACATATCACACATTGGTCAATCAGATGCATTGTATAGCAGATATCATATAGTAGACTAGAATCGCAGGCTGGAGGAGACTCGACGCTCTGGAGATGGTCGGGAGCAACTCACGAAACCGGACGACGTGTCTGGACGAGCCTCGGGCATACCTCGGGCGGCGCATACGTGTCCATGACGAAGCCACTCAACGGGTAATATATCTCCGTCATCCTCGCATCCCGCCAGCCACCGACAGCGTCCCCGCGCACAATGTTGCCTCGACATCTCGTCGCACTCTCATTTAGTCTCATCTTCGAGTCTCTTGCGTATGCCGCACAGCCGCAGTCTTTCTTGTCTGAAGCTGCTGTACGGAAGGACCAGGTGCAGAATGTTTTGGAGCATGAGCCGGTGAAAGAGGCTGTTTGCGAGAAGCATGTGAGTAATGTCGCCCCCTTTGCTGTAAGATGCTTATTGATACGACTGAAGCTTACCGGTCCTATAGAGACCACACTGTGTGACTATGAATCAATCGAGAGCGTCAACGATGAGCTTTTCAAGGAGCTACACTCACTAGTGGAGACACCGTTCTTCAAGTATTTCCGGGTGCGTCGTCCTGTGCACTTTCCTGAGTTTTTCATGGTCTCATCATTGATTAATAGGCTGATCTCTATCGAGATTGTCCATTCTGGGAGGAGGATGGCATGTGTTCTAATAGAGAATGCGGGATTACAACCGTAGATGAGGTGAGTCGCTCGTGAGGATACAACCGCCTGCATTGTACACCCGAGCTGTCCTCTCTTCGTTATCCGCTGTGTCTAACGCACGCACAGAGCGAAATACCGGAGAAATGGAGAGCAGCGGAACTCAGTAAGATTCAGGTTCCAACAAAGGAAGGGGTACGCACATTATAACGCTAGCTGCTGATGTCTGCTCATCTCCCTGTCCTTCCGGTAACAGGGTATACGACTTCCTGGGTGCTACTACCGCGACGCAGATTACTGCTTCCTTGATGATCCCTTAGGTATTGTCTTACGCACTCAGTTTGGAAAGATCATACTGAATGAGTGTTTGTAGACGGTGACTACGTAGATCTCACCTTGAATCCTGAGCGTTTCACGGGCTACATTGGACCTTCTGCACATCGCGTATGGTCCGCTATCTATTCAGAAAACTGCTTTGGTTTGACCCAAGAGGTCCTCAACGAACCTGTCCCGGATATCACCCAAGCGAAGGGAGAGTGTCTTGAGCAACGCGTTTACTACAAGATCATCTCCGGTGAGCTTTCTCTTGCATGCCTGTCCATGAATGCTGATGGCGCGTGTAAGGCCTTCACACCAGTATCTCAACCCACATCTGTCATGAGATGATGAACCAGACTACTGGTGAATGGGTGCGTTACACAACAACGCGCTTTACCGCAGCCAACTCACACCGACCCGTCTGACTACAGGGCCCAGACCTCCAATGCTTTGTCAACCGTGTCGCGGAACATCCGGAACGACTCCAATATCTGTACTTCGATGTTGTTCTCCTCCTGCGCGCAGTCGCGCGTCTTGGCCCGTACCTGTCCGCCTACGACTATTGCGGCACCAATGAGCACGAGAGGAGCGTGGACCTCGAAACGCACCGGAGGCTCGGCCAAGTCATCGATATCGCAACCGCGGTCGGCAAGTTCGACGAGAATGCATTGTTCCGCGGCGAGAATGCGAATGTGCGGGAATTTGTTCATTGTTTGTACCCGGCGACGCTAACTGATCTCATGCTGCACAGACCTTGAAAGAGGAGTTCAAGGAACACTTCCGCAACGTGACGCGGATTATGGATTGCGTTGGCTGTGACAAATGCCGCCTATGGGGCAAGGTCCAAACCACCGGAGTTGCCACCGCTTTGAAGGTACTGTTTGAGCTCGACGAAAAGGCGTTAGAGTGCGTTGTGTCCCACACTCTCCGTCGCCGTTAAACTCAAGCACCCTCCCCGCAGCCCATCCGCAAATCCCAACCTCCTCCAGCGTTCTGAAGTGGTAGCCCTCATCAATACTCTACACCGATTCTCTGAGTCTCTAGCCTCGGTGAACGACTTCCGCAGATTGTGGGCTGCATCGGACGCTCAGGACGAAGAGCGCATGATCAAGGGGACGCCATCTGTATCTGCCGTTGCAGGCGCTCCCAGGGTTTGTGTCCTACCCCGTCGTTCTGCCGAGACAAAGAGCCTGACGTATGTTCACTCTCACAGGCACTCCACTCGCCCGCTGCCGGGGAGGATGCCGCCACAGACAAGTTCAGCGCTGACCTCCTGGCGTGGCTACAGGCGTGCAGAGACGGCACCGTTGAGTGCGTGCATGGGTTCCTAGAGGGGCTTCTCAGCGTGCTCGGGCGCATCGTGTCGCTGTTCAACGCACCGGGCAAGGAGCAGGGCCCGAGGAGCGATCTGTGAGAGCCATAGCTCACAACGGGTAACGTTGCAGCTTCTGTTTTAGAGGGACTTCTGTGTACTATCAATAGGGATCGTAGAGCAGCTAATGAACCGCATGTGAAGAACCCCAAACCTTCCTACGTATATTTATCGCTTGTGCGGGTGGGAGGAGGGGGGTCCTGATCCCCGGCTGGGAAGGGTAGATGATGTCACGTGTGTGAAGTCACGGTGCAGTGAACGATCGAGCAATTTCAGCTCAGGCATATACAGCTCCGTCACCATTGTCTCTGCATCAAAGGTGTCGAGTGCTGAAGCCCTGAGGACCGGGTGCAGCCGACAGATGAATTTTGAACAACAATGATGGTGCCCGGAATAGAATAGCGCGACGATAGGCGAGGATGATGGCGGTGTGACGTACACTCCAGAAAGGGAAAGTGTGACTGCGTGACAGAAGGGCGGATAGAGCGTGTGGGAAGTGGACGACGACGAACGCCCCCGCCCTCCGCCGTCGCTCGCCGCTCGCTCGCTCGATGCTCTCCACCGCACGCCGGTGACGATGATTATCCTTGACGACAACGAAGATCCGTTTAATCCTGAGAAGCTCCTTTCCGACTCTCGTTCTGTCCACAGGCCTGCAACACCAACCCCATCACTCCCTTCCTACGAGTTCTCCCAGTCACAAGCCCAGGCGGTGCAATGTCCACCAGAAGAGCTCGAAGCCCAATCATCGCAAGTAGAAGAGCAAGATCAACCGCAGAGAGAGAAGGCCAAGCCGGGCTGCTGGCCCACAACCCATCGGAAGTTCCGCCGAGCCTTGCTATATGCTCTCGTGCTGTACTTTGTGCTCACTGTTGCTGTCGGGGCTCCGATCCTTGTTGTCGTACGTAGCCTCTTCTCTATCTGTGTCTTTGGTGCTCATCCCATTGCAGAAGCTTCGACATCACGCCTCGGAGCACTCTCCGTTTCCTCCCAAAAGCAGCGGCGGCAGTATCAGCCTAATCTCAGACAGTGCCCAAACTCTTCCAAAGTCTCTCGCAGTAGGGTGCAATGCCTGGACAGACCACACCCCGACGTCGGCCACGTACGTCTCCCTTGTATCCTGCTCTCAGCATACACTAACTTGTCTTCAGCCTGTCTTACGACATACCCCTAAGTGGCCTTGTGTTCCTACAGTCCAACGTGTCGTATCAAAGCGACCCATCAACACTGCGAGGGATATCTGGCACGTTGTCTGTCGGCGTGAACGCCGACCCCCACGTAAAGGAAGGCGTCGCTTCCGTCACCATGCACTATACAAACGAAAGTCTGAAGGATCAGACCAGCGTATGCCTCATGAATGTCTCCAACAGCAATGGGCTGTATCTCTACGTGCCGTCAAACATCTCCTCCGTCGACTCGCTCTCGTTCAACGTAACCTTCCTATTCCCACAAGCGCCGCTCCTCTACGTCACCGAATTCGTCACCCTTCTTCCCCATTTCGACCAATACTTTGCCAGCCTGTCGGACTGGGTGATTTTCGACAAGGTGTCATTAGGCGGGCCGCGTTCGCAGGTATCCGTTGTAGTGAGTACTTTGCTACACCTTCGGTCACAAAACCTCATGTCCTTTGTAGTCAATCGATGCGTCAGCGCTGGAGGTGCGGACTGCCTTGGCGGGCATTCAAGGCAACTTCAACGTAACAGAGTCCTTGGTGCTGGAAACTGTCTCCGCGTATGTATTATGCTTCTTGCAGACTACCAATGATTGACACCGCGTTTAGATCCATCGACGTCAATATTTCCCTTCACAGCCTTGGACGTGCACAACCAATCTTTCTAGACGTGAGCACCGGGAATGCGTGAGTCATTTACTACCTACAGTGTGTGCATATGTTGACATTGTGCAGTCCTCTGAACGCTAGCGTTTGCCTCTTCCTTCCAGAGGGTGCCGAGACATCCCGGATGCCCAACTTCATGGCACGGTTCGAGACCTTCAACGCTCCCCTCATGGTCCTCGTTAACCACGCTATTGAGTCTGCGCCCGGAGTGCTGCACCTCCACGCAGCAAGTAGTGTCGGCGAGGCCTTGGTTGCTGTGGACAGCGCATACTCTGGCGTCTTCGATGTTGCGACGACGTTCGCTGCCGCGGACGTTTTCAGCAGCAACATCAAGACTGTCGAAGAACTGGGGCTACTGGACCTCAGCTATTTGGATGGGGACGTTGCGACGGGCACGACGGCCAACGACGTGGCCTTGGAACGGACACTGATTTTCGACACCATGCAATCATCAAGATTAACGGGATGGGTGGGTGTGCCTCCTCGGCCATCTGTCCCCCCAGGCCCAAAATACTTTGGCAGGCAAGGTGTCATCGAGGTCATCTCAACACTGAGCCCCGCTGCTCTCCTGCTCGGTACATAGCCAGGCGCGTGCGCGGCCTCCGCAGCCTTGCCATAGGGTCGCGTGCGCGCTTTTGCTGTGCCAGTCCTCTGCTCCCAGTGTCCCCTCTCGTGTAAGATAATGTATTTCTAGCCTAGGATAGATGGGGTGGGACGCGTCCGTCTTTTCTGCTTTCTATTAGGGTCTCCTCCGTGCTGCGCGTTTCATGTACATCAGGGTTGGCCTGTTCGCTCGTTCGTCGTTACTCGCCGTCTTCTATATAGCGGTGACCCCCGCGCGGACGCCATGTTTACTGCAATTTTAACCTACTAACATTTCATGTAGTTCGTGGACTGCATCATAGTCTGTCTACTGCAGCATCCAGTTACAATTAATACACGATTGAAACATGTATGCACTGAATCGTTAGCTATAATCAGTCACTAGCAACGACGTGCTGGCCAATGTATTTTGAGACTCTATGGTCCGCGGAGCTTACGCTACGAATGACTGCATCCTTCTTATGATTGTGCTTGATTTGACAGTGAACCTGCGACCGCCCGAGAGTGTTTGGGACAGCCTTCGGATTCAACGTCATCATAGTATACTTGTCCCGTCCGCAATGACACGTACATACAATTGCGTGAAAGGAGGTGTCAGTGTTGCAGCCTACGTACGCAACGGCAGGACAGAGCTAAGGTATACTCCTCGCGAAGGCCTTCAATGCGTCTAGCAAACGCCTATCGTCCTCTGATAGCTCCGAATGTCTCGCCAATAATGGCACCTCGTCCACCTCGCATACCGTCCCATCGTCAGGAAGCGTGCCGTTCTGGAAGTATGCCCTGATGTACTTCGCAGAGCAGAGCGATGGCGTGGCAGGGATGGTGTGACCGTAAGCGTTCTGCACGAGCAGAGCAGATCCTGAGAAGCGAGCATGTACATCGCGTGCTTGGTAGAGAGGACATACGGTGTCGTGTTTTGTCGACAAGAGTAGAAGGGGATTCGACGTGTTGAATGAGGCAAATTCTCCAGTATAACGCCACTTTGGCCGAATCTTCCACTCGGCGCACCGAAGGTAGTAGCTGCCCCAGATGGGCGCAACCTAGCAGAGTCAGAAGACAGGTTACCGAAGAATTCCTTGTGGGTCTCGGCGTCGTATGAGAACGGGTCACCGTCACTGCATGAGATCGCGGAGGGTGCCTCGGTAGGTAGGGGGCGCGCTCGTCCTGATGACGGTTACGTGGAACCATGGGAGCGAAGAATGGAGCGAGATCTGTCAGTGTGTCTTGATCTCGTCTCTCTATTGCCATGAGGACGGATGCCAGGGCATCGAAAAGCTGCACAGGGAAGTAGAGTGCACGGAATGTGAGCGTATCTAACTCGGTGAGTAGCACTGGTCCTTGTGCGTGATGGAGAGGGATGGGGGCTCGTTTGAGACCCTCTATACGCGGGATCTGATAAGGGCAGGCGAGGCCTCGTGCAGTGGACACTTCTCCGATCCAGCTTTGTGGCAGAACTCGTAAAACGACGCTTCGACTGCATCGGTATCGGATTAAAAGTGCTATACAGCCTAAAAGGTCTGATGGCCTCTCCGTCTAATGTCTAACAACGTCTAACACTGCCTGATAATAGAAGGAATCTACTACGATTAGGCGTGTTGCCTGATGGCTCTAGTAACAGCCTATATAGCTGCATTAGACGAGTTAGACGTCTGATGCACTTTGCTGATGAGCGCATTGTAGCCCACAAGGTTGAAGATGGCGAAAATGTCTGGGGTGGAGCTGACGGCTCGGACTCGGATGCATACTACCCCAATTGCCTCAGAGGTCCTTTATCTAGTACGTTGTATGTCTTTGTTGACGCTGTGCGGTGCGATGGTATCGGACTGGGAAACAGAAAGAGCACATGAACACGATTTACTGTTATGTATTCGTACCAGTGCGCAGATGGCAATCTTCATGCCGGCGGTCGAAGCCATAGAAAGGATCAGATGGGTAGGCCACCATAGAGAGCCGCTGTTGGTACACAGTGCTAGTCAACTGAGAGTCCAAGCCTAGTAGCAGGCAGATCGCTGCACTGCGTGATGAAGCCTGAGCGGAAGCCTCTGTCCTTGATCATCTTATGTTAAAACCCGTAGGTAGCGATGCTAATGTGTAAGACGTACCTCTTAAAACATATCACTATTTCGTCAGTTCGGATCATGATGCTGATGTTTGCGGCTAGTGGACCAGGATAGTCGCGGCATATAGTATGTATCCTCGATTCGGAAGGAGTCAAGGAACCTACAAAATCAGTACTCGACCTTGCGAAATGAAAGAGAAGTTATCACATAATTTTCATGGCGGCCCGGAGTCCGGTTCGAGTATGCAAGCTCGGATTTGCGACGCTCACTAGCGAGGCCTCACTGTACATACTGCCTGCCAACCAATGTCGGGAATAGAACCAATGATACGGATAGATGTTGAGTCGCTCACTTGAAGACACTGCTGCATCATAAGTTTCTAGTGTCAGGGGGGGGGTGTTGGATTGAATAGGGCATGTTTCTGCGCTAGGTCAATCATCATGCTCGATGACATTGAATCATCGAGCATTTGTGATTGGCCCCCAGAAAAAAACACAGTGAAGAATGAGGTGTGACCAGATTACGGCGCTGTGCTCGCAAGATTGAGGCTGTGACGGATGTCCCCTAAACATAAACTTCCGAGGTAAGCGGCTGGTATACATAGTCAACGAGGCGTACCGGACAACCTACCGATGGGTTACTTATTAATGTCTAAATGAGGGAGTGACGGGCTGGTCGCGCGTAGGAGCGGGACAAAAACCCAGAAGGAATCCCTCTTGGGGCGCGTCCACAGGCTGAGGGTCAACGTCCACGAGCAGTTATTTTGATTGGCTACATGTCGCAATCAGCCATTCGATGAGCGCAATGGGTGGCGACTCCTACGAGGAACCGCAGGCTAGTGTCCAGGAATGGCTTCGCAACCGGTTGGGAGCGAGAGGCACCACCGATTCGGACGGCCCACATCTCCCGATGTAACGACGTGTGGTCACAGTGGTGGGACATTGCCCTGTCCAGGAAGAGTGCCGCCATAAACTGCCTCTGCCATGGAGTCGCCTCGACGTCGCGGTCTCAGGAATGTACAGGCTCGGTTGATGCACAATGACGTTCGTTTAGTTCCCCAAGCCCTACAGAAGGCCTCCGTGTTAGTCAGTATACGGTTGCTTGCGTTCGACGCCGCCTCGCAATGCACTGACCGGTCGTCTACTGTTGTTGTTGTTGTTATTGTTGTTGTTGTTGTTGTTGGTATGGGTTTCGTATGCATACTGGGAGGCCCGGCTCATAATGATGATGATACTCCATGTCGTTGAGAATAGACCCGGTGTTCGGGGCTAGCTAGGATGACCGCATGTGTAATGTCGTTTCGAAGAGAGCTGCAAGGTCAGTAGCCTGCAAAACCCGACTCTCCGGACCATAATATAAGGGAAGCCGTCGTAGGGTGTTTGAGGTAGCTCGGAGAGTCTGGTTCAGAACTCATAGTTCGGGAGACCAAATATAAGACGTACCACATATGGCCGGCGATGCCCCCTAAGACACCATGCGACATCCCACAGTATAATAGCAGCTCCGACAAGCAACACGCGGGCGGGCACTTATGCACAGAGTGGAAGACAGGGTAGTTGGTGGTTGTACACGTTGTGTTCTGCATTCCTATATCCTCACTTACTTCAACAAGCAGCATTGTACTCCGGAAGGCCCTCCCCCTCTTCCTCGTCCGTCAAACCGAGCACTTCCTGATAGAACGCGAGCTCCTGCTCGACGGCCAGCTCGATCGTCTTCGTCTTCCTCCACCCGTGTCCCTCGCCCTCGAAGAGCCTGTACTCCACACGGCCGCGCTGCGACTTGACCGCCTCGACGATCGCCTCCGACTGTGCAGGGGGCACGATGGTGTCCTCGCTACCCTGCATGATCTACACAAGCCCGACATCAGGTGACCGCCCTAAACGGGGAGAGAGGGAAGGGATGAACACACCAGGAGTGGCGGGAAACCGAGCTTCGCGATTCGGCCGAGGTTCTCGACAGGTGTACGTTGCCGATATACGGCGGGGATCGCCTCAGGCGCGCCGCCGACGAGGCGCTGGACGTGGTGCCGCTGGAACTTGTGCATGCCCCGCACAAGCGCGGCGAGGTCTGCCGCGCCGTACATAGACGTGGCAGCGGCGAAGGCCTTGCGGTCGTGGCACGCCGCGGCGAGAGCGATGAACCCGCCGGCAGAGCGGCCGCGGATGACGGCGCGCCGCGCATCGATAAGCGGGCGCGGCGCGGCGGAGAGTGCGTGCATCGCATGGATGCAGTCGAGCACGTCGAAGTCGCCCCAGTGGCCGGTCAGTCGTTCCCTGGAAGAGAAGTTAGTGACTGGGGCTGTGAAACGGAAGGGAGACTCGCATGTATTCTCGGCCGTAGCCGCAGCTACCGCTGTAGTTGACGTCTACCCTACATACCGTAAGGAGGTCAAGTTCACTGTGCGCTGGGGGCAAGAGAAATGATACGCACCACGCGAATCCGCGGCTGGTGAAAAACTGCACCTCCCATTTGAACCCCGGTGATGTGTGGGTGTTGGGCCCGCCGTGCGCGTTGATGATGCACGGCGGCTTTTCGCTAGGCACGCCCTGGTAGTTCGGGTTCTGCGGCGGGTAATACAGCACGTGCAGCGGGCCGTCGTTCGCGAAGTTCTTCAGCGTCATCGGCTTCGCGAGGGAGATCATCGCTGGTGCGAGCGGGAGATTGAACACGCCGCCCGCGAGCTCCTTGAACGTTGGCCTCAGCTCCGCGTCAAGGGTGCAGAGCACGACCGCCTCGGGCCTGTCTGCGCTCTCCGCCCTGAACACGACAGTGTTGTCCCGCACGCGCTTGAGCACCAGGATGTTCACATATGGGCATTCGAGCTCCTCCGCCTCGCCATCTGCGAGACTGAGCACATACAGGCAGCTCCGCCCATCGCGCACCGCTGCGTAGAGCACACGTTCGCCGGCGAGGTCGAGCGGCGCGCTGAACTCCCAGCCAAGGTACCAGCGCGGGAGGGCGAAGTCGACGTCGACGGGCTCCTCGAGCACTGGCGCGGCGGTGCCCGTTGACACGGTGTACTTCCAGGGGTTCTGGTAGCCCGACTCGTCGGACGTGTAGATGAGCACGTCGTTCGATGCCCAGAGCGGGTACGCCGCGCTCACGCGCCCTGCGGCGCCCCCGACGTGCTTCTTGTCGCTAAGCGTGAGGCTAGAGTCGGAAGCGTGCACGGAGGCGACGTAGACCTCACCACCCTCCCACGACATGTCGGGATTGGACCACTGTTCCCAGGTAATGTGGGCACCATCCGCAGAGAAGGAGGGCCCGGAGTAGAAGTCTGCACCAGATACGAGCGTGGAGACCGAGTGGGTCCTGCTGTTGATCACACAGAGGGTGTTAACGACGGCTGTGGGGGTGGGCTTGGTGTGGTCCTCGAGGACGGCAACGATGAGGTGCGGGTGTGTGGGATAGACAACGAGTTTAGAGAATCTGTGGTTCTCATTCTCTACCAATTTCGTGAATATTGTGACTAGACATTTCATATATAAAGACTTGGTGCGTACCAGGTGTGATAGGTTGGGGGTCCTCAGATCTGCCTACCGCGTACACTCGGTTGTCTGGGAGGTTCGAGAAGTATACAATGCCATCGTACGCCGATGCGGGTGCGCCTCCATACTGGCAATTGAGAATATATTATTCAGGACGTTTAAGCACAAGTAGGTAATCGCGACGCGACGTACCTCATGCACGCGAGTGCGTGCATCCCACAATTTGCGCACAGCATCACGTCCAGTCTCCGTGAACACGACGGTGTTGCGCCCAGCTTCGGACGGCCGTCCTTCAGTGTGATATATCGTCCCCGTGACAGGGTCAACGAATACATCGTCTGCTGGATCCGACTGTCAGGGAACCACATTAAGTGGCTTGAAGGGCAATGCTGGATACGAAGAACACACGGGTTTGTGACAGACATCCTGCGCCTCTATGGGCGACGACCAGGTTCCGTAACGCGCCGTTTCGGGCATGAAGGTCGTTGGACGTTGAGCTCAGAGAGTGTAGCGGAGGCTTGCAACGCTCTAGCTCCGACACGGATGGGAATAAGATGTAGCGGTAATGCGTCCTTGAGGTTAGACAAGTTCAAGAATCAAGGTGCAGGCCGCGTGCAAAGATGACAAGCTATCAGACGGTGGGGAGTGGGAGATGAGGTTGAGACCAAGCCAGTGCGGGACCATAACTACATCGCCTTGGAGTCTACTTATCAAGAGGGCGCTGTTGTAGTAACATCGGGATCTGCTGATCGGGTAGCCCCGCAGTCAATTGTAATGGGCTTCTGGAATCCTGTGAGTTCGGTACGTTGTCGACATGACGCAGAAACCGTACACTTTGAGTTGGTACGTAGATGGTTACCCAAGGCTACTCGTAGTATATGAACGTAGGGTGATATCCCTGCACACGCCGGGATTGATCGAGAGCATACTAGTGATCGGCTACGTCATGCTATTGGCAAGTAGTGACCACAGAACAATGCAAGGCAGGGATTCAGCGTTTCGATAGTTTGCGTGTTGTACAGATTGACCAGGTAACTATGAGCTATACCAATGAGACAATACCAGAACAATGGGAACACAAGCGATAATAATACTATACACGGGAGCATAATAGCAGACTGTAACGTGGACAAAGCGTAAGCCAACAGTACGCAAGCGGTGGTCCTCGTAGGGGCAGCAGATCACAGGCAAAACGTCCAGCACGACATGTCATCGATACTTACTGTTGGCCAACGAGGTTGTTGTTGAGGAGGAGGGGACGGAGCCGCCATTGCGAGACACAGAGGCCGTCCCTGAGCTCAGCCGCGGCTTCTTCGATGTACTCGGCCCATCGCTCGACGACGCACGCGGGGCACCTTCCTTCATGACCATCTTTGCATGGATCTCCTCGAGCTTCCCAGCCTTCACCTTCTTTGGCCAGAACAGTGTCACGAATCTGCACGCATGAGTTGAGCGGGAGAGTCGTGGTAGAGCATGCAAAGTTACTCACGTCCATAGATGTCTACGCCATCTATCGCGGTCTTCACCAGCGGCTTGCTTCTGCGCAAGAACGAGCTCTATTCGCTTGCCGATAGCAGCTAGCGACTCTTTGAGGATGGTCACCTTCTCGTCCCGAGGCATGTCGCCGCCAGAGAGCTTCAAGTTTTTCTATACGAATGGGTGAGCGGCGGTAAAATGGCTGTAACGGAAGCAGCACGTACCAGTTGCTTCTTCACCGGTCGCAACTCTTCCTTCGTCGCTGCCTCATCCATGGACGGGCTAATAACGCAAAAGGTTAGCACCCAACTGAGGCAGGTAGGTAGATGAAGACATCCCACCATTCGTCGGACGAAGACGAATCTGTAAATGTTGGCGTCGGGCGCCTCTTCCGCCTCTTCGTGCTCCCCTCGTCAACAGAAGCAACAGCCTCGCTCTCCGCTCTCCGCTTCAAGCCATTCGAGTACGAGGTGGAGGCGATGGGTGGCGGCGGCGACGCAGACATCCCAAGCGACGCGCCCTTGCGATGCAGTGTCGTGGTAATGGCTTTGATTTTCTCGTCGTGCTCCCGGAGTTGGCTGAGGAGGTAGTCTCCCCGCCGTACGAGGTGGATGGCGTTCGGAATAGGCTTGGTTGACGCGTCCTCGCCCTTCTTGCCTTCCTCGAGGAAGAACTTGCCCTCTAGGCCTAGCTTCGGGTCCTTGGCCATCGTCTCCCAGTTCCCGAAACCATACAGGTACGCGCCGACCAGGAGCATCGAGTCCTCCTGAGGCCCCCAGCGCCCCGACCAGTTGAGCGTCGGCCGGACGTTGTCCACTGGGATCTGCCACTGATACACGTCCGGGAGGTCCTTGAGGTAGTCGTACAAGATACGCAGCTCGCGGTGCCTCGACAGGACAGTCTCCGCGTTGATGTTACCGACATTCTTATACGCGACCAGGACCGCCTTGCTCTTCTGAGCGTTCGTCAAGGTCTCGCCAGCAGCCATGCGCTCCCGCTTCTCAGCGTTATTCTCCTCGACCGCCCGCGCGCAGAGGTCGACAATCTCGTCAGACGTATCCATGATCATACCGCGGTTCTTGTCCTGCAGCTTCGCCTCGGTGACCTGGGGGCATGGTGTGCGTCAGTGGCAGTGCGTATATCGACGACAAAGGCCACTCACAATGATATCGTACCGCTGCCGGATATCCCCCCATCGTTGCAGACTACGGATGAGGACACGAACATCGCGCTCCTTAAGCTCCAGCGCCTTCTGGGTCGCGGACTTGCGCTGAGGAGGGTGCTTTGGCTTCTTGAGAGGAGGTTGCGAAGGGGTGTGGTCAACGTCCATGCCCTCGTAGGACACCTGGGCATGCGATCGCTTCCGGTCCTTGGTCTCCTCGGCCGCGAGCTCCTCCGCTCGCCGCTGGTCCTCGATGCGCTCGAACTGCTGGCGGGCCTCGACGGGGATGATGTCCTCCCAGTTTGTGTCGTTCTTGACGTCGCTGACGTTGGCGAACTGTGAAAGGAAACCCTCACCACCAAGGGATGTGCCGTCGTTCGATGACGCAACAGTCTCGTGAGCCTCGGCACGGTTCAGGATGTCGTCAAGGTCCATCTCGTCTAGCTTCTTGGACTGATCATTGTCGTCCTTGTCGAAGCTGCATGTACAATGAAGTCAGAATGGGCTTCTTCCGAGGCGCAGCCGGACTTACATCTTCTGCGCGCCGTACTTGAGCACGGCATGGAGCTCGTCCTTACTCAAGTCATTGGCTTTGGCCGGGTCCTTGGCTGTCGTCGCCTTCGAGCTGAGGTGCGCTTGCGACGTGTCCATCTGATTGATGACTGCGCGAAAAGGTGGCGTCATGACCAGGCCGTCCCCTCGTTGTGTGAAGGGTCTACTCACTGGCGTACTCCAGCACCATCTTCTTCTTGGCACGCTCGAGCATGTCTTCCTCCATGGTGTCCTTGCTCACGAAGCGGTACACGCTAACATGCGACTTCTGGCCGATTCGATGTGCGCGCGCCATGGCCTGCAGGTCGTTCTGCGGGTTCCAGTCGCTCTGGACGGGGCTTCAGCAGCATGTTCCGCCACGGAAAGTAACAAGATACACACGTCAAAGATGATCACCGTGTCCGCTGTCTCGAGGTTGATACCCAGACCGCCGGCGCGTGTTGAGAGCAGGAATGCGAAGTCCGTTGAACCAGGTGCATTGAAGTGCGCGATGGCCTTCTTTCGAAGCTCGGAGGATATCATACCATCGAGACGCTGGTGCGGGTAGCTTCGCATGACCATATAGTCGCTGAGGATATCAAGCATCCGGACCATCTGGCTGAAAATGAGGACGCGGTGCCCATCCTGCCGCAGTCTAGCCATGAGCTTGTCGAGCAGCACCATCTTCCCACTACTCATGACCAGGCCCTTCAGCGTCTCCTCATCGCTTTCTGTCTTCGTCTCGGCGCCGTCGAAGAGATACGGGTGGTTCGCTGCCTTCTTCAACTCCATAACTGGGCAGGGTCGTCAGATATGCGGCGATAGGTATAGTAGGAAGGCGGCTCACCGATGTTGAGCAAGCTGATGTTGCTGTTGCCATTGGCGCTCTTGACGAGGCCTTGGAAGTTCTGCGACCACACTGTCACACACCGCCACCATACGTAACGCAAGTCGAAGTCTCACCTTCGTCAAGATGTTCTTATAGAAATGCGTCTGGAGCGCACTCATCTCAACACGGAGGATCCGCTCGCTCTTGGAAGGCATCGACGTGAGGACATCGCGCTTCAGCCTGCGGAGCATCAATGATTCGAGCTGCTTGTGCAGCTCTTTGATCTTCTCTTCATGGTCGGCATCGGCGAGGTCAAACTCGTTGGTGAGCTGGACTGCAGCGCTTGTCAGAAATCGCCCATAACCCTGAGACACGGGCACTCACACTTCTCGGGCATGAGGAAGTGCATCAGCGACAGCAGCTCTGTGGAAAGTCCGGGTTGAGCGCTAGAGCCTGAGGTGCGGAGGGGGGCGTACCTTTCACATTGTTCTGCAACGGGGTGCCGGTGATCAGTAACTTAGATGCGGCCGAGAACGACCGCAGCGCCTCGTAGAGTTGACTTTCAGAGTTCTTGAGGCGGTGTGCCTGCGTCCTGCTGTCAGCTCCCGCCAGATGAATCCTCTGTGAAAGTAATGCGCGACGCACCTCGTCCACAGCAAGCACCTGCCACTTGATATCCCCAAGCTCCTTCGAATCACGCAGCGTGATTTCGTACGTCGTCAGGAGCGCGTTCATCTTGAGTTTCTTATTCGAGGCCCCGAACTCATACTTCCTGATGACATCTCGAGAGAGAGCGGTACCAGTGTATTTGATGACGTTCAAATCCGGCGCCCAGGAAGCAAACTGCTGTTCCCATGCAGTGATGGTAGACAGAGGCACGATGACCAGGAACGGGCCATACTGCTGCAACTCGTGGAATAGGTACGACAGGAACGCTACCGTTTGTACCGTCTGCGGCAGAAGAATGGGGCGTGAGCGGCTCGTCCTAAACTTGTTCACGCGCGTATACGCACCTTGCCCAGACCCATCTCGTCCGCCAGAATACCATTCTCTCCCTGACTCCAGAGGTAGGCAAGCCAGTTTAAACCAGTAAGCTGGAAGTCTTTGAGCTCGCCGCCTGTCACCTTCAGATATTCGGGATCTTCCTTGATCTTCTGGAAGGTTGGCCTTGAGTAGCGAGGGTAAGTGTGGCTCTTGTACGGGAACTTTGCCTCCGCTTCGCGCTTTCTGAACGCCTCAAGCTGGTCCTTGGCGATAGGCCGGATCTCCTCGAGTAGCTCCCAGGTACAGCTATCATAGTTGAGGTTCGTCCATTTGCAGAAGTACTCGACACCGCCTGCGCCGGTCTCACGCTGAGCCACAACCCGGTCGACAGTCTTGTAAGTCTCGAGTTCCTCCTTTTCACGCTCCTTCGCAAGCAAGAGACTTTCCTTGTCCTCGCGGGATGTCTCGGGTGCCGTGAGGCGCTCTTGATACGCCTTATATGCCTTGATATAGTTGTCTACCCGCTTGATGCCTTTGTACCGCTTCAAGAATTCGTATACCTCATCGGTGTTGTGCAGATGCGAAAAGTTCTTCCACTTTATGTGGAAACGCTGCATATGATACCAGGCAGTCAGTCGACTGCGCCGTGAAAGAAACAACAAGCATGCGCACGACGTTCCGAGTCCAATCGTCCTCTGGATCATCCTCATGGCCCTCATCTCGACAGTGTCCTAAGACCGCTTCGATCTCATCATGCGGCTCACTAACGGCCTCCGCATACGTCCCTTCGGGGGCATCGTCGTCGAACTGCTCAAAGTCTTGTACGTCATCGACGTAGTTCGGGACCCTGCCGCCCCTGCTGGAGACGCGGATCTCGGATGACTTTGCCTTCTTCTTCTTCTTCGACTTCGAGCCGTAGTCTGAATCGGAGTCGGATCCGGAGTGTCGAGTTGTTACTTGCATGATGTCAGCTTCGGGAGGAAGGAACACGAATGTATAACGTACCCTTCGGTTTGGGCCTGGATGGTGCTTTCTTCTTCGGAGCCTTCTTCTTGGACGACGAGCCGTACTCCTCGTCTGCATACGACGCGTCCTCTTCGTCGTCCTCTTCAGGCTCTTCAGGTTCCTCAGGTTCATCTTCGTAACCCTGATATGCGATATATGAAGCTATATATGGAAAGACAACGGAATGACATACCGACTCCTCGTCCTTAATCTAACGCGCATACATCCGTCAATATCTACGCGCGGATCTTGGCTATATCACTCACTGCTCGGTTCTTCATATACGACGACGAACTGTGGCCGTTGGTCTTAGCCACAGGTTGGGGTTCCTCTTCATCGATTTCTTCGCCGTCAGCATCGGCATCAGGGTCCTTCTTGACGTCGAGGTCGATATCGGAGTCAAGTTGCATGGAGGCATCGCTGTCTGAGCTGCCCCCGAACGGGGAGCGGGAGGTCGCCCGGGCGGGACCATCGTCGTCACCGGGAGGCGACATGGAAGACTCGTATTCTTGGGCGAGGGAATTCACGGTGGGCAGCGGAGCGGGTGCGCAGTGGGCGAGGGGGCGAGGGGGACGGGGTGGGGGGTGGGAAGAGGGCCGGCGATGGCGTTGACAAGGTCTTTCACGAGCGCCAGAGCGGCCAGCCCAGCTCGGACAGGGTTCGCACGCGTGCGCCGGAGGTGGCCATCGCAGGGCTCGTCACTGGCCAGCGTGCCCAACTCCGCCGCTCGCCACGCTTATCTCCCCGCAACACGGGCCCTGCACTCTCCTCTGCTTCCTCGCTGTTGTCTGCTGCCCAGCTGCCCTCCTTCGCCTGCTCCTTCCAGTTCACCCCTTGGCCTGCGCACTACCGGCGCCGGCGTCGACGGCGACCATCACTACCACTGCCCCTTCTCCCGTCCACGCGTATCCCGTGGGATTCCGCATCGCCGAAGCGCGGCCGCGGTCCACACCGCGTGCCTCCGGCAGCATGTTCTCGAGCGGTCGTCATCGCCGCCACCAGTGACGACCACCAGAATCTCGACCACGAGCCTGTCACACATGTCCTGTGACACATGTGTCACGCCCGCCCAGTCGGAAGGTTCCCACGCCCCACGCCTGTTCGCCGTTCACGACGATGAGCAGCTATGCTTGCCACCAGTCATGGGCTGTCGTGGAACAGCTCGTCTGTGGGTGGGTATGTATGTGACTGGGCCCCGGCCGCAATGCCAAGTGACGGTGTCGACTCTTCTCGCCATCGTCCCTATCGGCGCATCTCACATCCCAGAACCCGGCAGCTGCCAGCGCAGCGCGCTTCGGGAACCACTCCTGGGTGCGCCTGACTGATGGTTGTCAGACACGTTGGTGGACATGGCAGATGGCCCAGATAACCCAGCGCGAGCGACGAGCGTCGCGCGGCAGACCGACAGCGGTGTGGTAGAAAGCAAGCGAACGCACCGGTGACATGCAGTAGAGTATGCTACATAAGTTATGTACCGTGAGTGAAAATATCGTGCTATCTGCAGTGCATGGAGAGAGATGAATGAGATGAAGCAACGAGTGTCCAGTGAGTGTCCAGTGAGTTTAATAGCGACGGTGGGGTCGTTGATAACGGGGGAAGGGGAGCTGCTCGTACACAGGGAGGCCAACGGGCGCAGGCTCGTGCAAACGCTGGTACCGCCTGCGCTTGCGGCTGCTCAGGCATGTGGACGCCGCAACGATCAGGAGAATAAAGACGGCGACACTGCCGGCGATGATGTATGGCAAGTAGGGTTTGATCTTCTGCGCGGTGGTCTCGTTTTGCGAGGTGGCCCAGTTCGAGCTGTTCATGGCAGGCAGCAGGTGGAATGCAGACGTGCTGTCGACTCCACCAAGACGAATGTCGACGAAGTCCTTGTGCGCTTCGGCGGGGTTTGTGATAGAGAGCAGCTGCATATACGGATCCGCAGTCGACGACGAACCATGCACGTAGTCGCCGAGGTCCACAAGAAGATATGCGTTGCGCACTGTCATGGTGTCAGGACGTAATCAGGGAGTATCAGCTAGAGTGACAACGTACGAAACGCCATCCCAAGGATCATATCATAAATCGAGGACGAGGCGGTCGTGATGGGCTGGAAAGAGCCAACGCAGACCGGATTGCCATCGGAGTCTCTGATGTTCATCGAACCGAGGTTCGTGTCCAGCGGGTTCACCGGATATGATACACCACCGAACTTGAACGTGACGTTGAGCTCGACATCGCAGGGGAGTGTCCAGACCATGCCCGATGCGGCGGGTACATTGACGAAGCTCGCATTGGGCACTCGCGAGTAGATAGCATCCGCCACATCGCTGAGGGACAGTGTCAAATTCGGGGCAGTGAAAGTTGAGTGAAGGTCAGAGAAAGGAGACGCACGAAGGAACCTGAGGCAGCGAGAAGCCAGTGTCGAACACGACCACCAACTGCTCCAGCCCCTGCACGACGCTCTGCACGGGGATGGCCTGCCCGTCAGGGCCAATAATGCCATCCTTGTCCAACAACGTTTGCCAATGTTGTCCGCTCGAGTCTTTGTCTTCGATAATGGGCAGCTTCGGTTGTGAAGTGATGTTCTCATAATCGGTCAGCACGTCGCCGACGGTGATGTCACCGGGGTACGGATGGTCGGTGTCGTCCGAGCGACCGAGGAGGATGGTGAGGAAGTTAGGCGTACTCGTGTTCGACTCGAATATCCGGTTCAGTGGGGTGTCCCCTGCATCATTGTCGAACTGATCGTAAATGCTCGACGCGCTGTTGGGCCCGAGACCTAGCACGCCCTCGTTGACGGGGTGGTCGCTGTCGACGGTGACGCTGACTAGACACCTCTGAGAGTCGGTGGCTAGATACCAAGGTAGCAAACTTACTGAAGGCCTGATCCTGAACAGTGTATTCATCGAAGTCCATATCTGTCGTCATGATTGATCCTGTGTACTTCTCTTACTTAGTGGCAAAGCCGAGGACACGACAAGCTAACGCACCGCTGGCCTCTCCGATGGCATAATTGACGGAGGCAGTCTTACCCGTGCTTTGTGCGCCAGGGACATCGCCGGCGACCCATAAGTCAGAACTGAAAGCACGGTGTCAGGATAACGATTCGCGGTCTTTCACTGATACTCCATCGGCGTATCCGTGGTCACTCTAATCCTATGAAAGGCCGGGCCGACAAACGCCTCTGTTCCTAGAGCACCAAGCTCCCTGATGTATGTGGTGGTGCCTCCACTGACAACACAGGACAGAACTGAAATTATTACACACCTCCCTGTGTCCACGAGAACTGAGAACAGCTGTCCTCCCAGAGTGACATTCGTATAATACCTAACATCACTCTGATCCTGCAGGTCCCCCTCCATGGCCGCCCTCCGACCGAGGCCTCTCCCCACATGCTCGAGCCCGACTTGATCCCGCGGGGAGTGATGTCCAGAGATAGGCACCCTTAGCGCGTCCGCCGCAGGGAGGTGGTCCAGAAGGAGCGAGACATAGAGAAGGAGTGACGGGGCGAGGGTCATGAGCATGGCGAGCGTCGACCGCAAGTGTTGAAATAAAGAGGAAAGGCGATGTGAGCGCCGGCGTCCACGGGCGAAAAGGTATAATGGAGAAATAGGAGGAAAGGGGAGGCGGCACTGCACCGAAGGTTGATGGACATTCAGAATCAGTGGTTGGTTGCCAAGGCACTTAGCCACAGCAGTCCCGAGCTCCCCGGGCCGAGCTATCCGCTGCAGACAACCACTCAGAGCAGACCCTTCACTCAACACAAACCCCTTATATTGAGGATTTCGGTATGCGAATACTGCCCTTTTCAACAGGGTTTTATTGGGGGGCTCTCAAGGTGGAACCAACTCCGCGACCAACATCCCCGTTGTAAGGTCCCCGAGGTCATTTCTGTCTCACAAATACCTCCGCAACAACTCACTCACTGAGAGCCTCGTCTACTCAGCGGGCGACGTCTTTCCGCGCCACTCGCGCCTTGAGTGCAGCACTTCGACCACAAACTCGCCAACGCCAACGCGATCCGTGCATTCGCGCAGAAGAAGGGCATCACACCGCGCAGCTCACCATCGCATAGGTTTCCCGTCTCGACTCGCATGTCCTACCGTTGCCGGGTCATCGTACGTCCGCTCCTCGCCTTTCAGTGACAGGGTGAGTGCTCACACTTTGCATTTCGCACAGGTCGAAAAAGCGCGTGCTTGAGAACCTCGGGGATGTCGTACGGGGCGAAGATGACCTCAAAGAGGTCGCGGAAACCATGAAGAAGTATTCTGTGGAGGGTCATCGGTACTTCAGAACTGACGACTCGGAGGGCGCAAGCTTGTGGGGCTGCAACCAGCTTGTCAATGTCAGCAACTGCATGTAAGCCTGTGAACTAACGTGTATCGTCGTCGATATGAACCATATTGGTCTCCTGAGGTCCAGGTTCTCGTCGCAGGGGAGAAGGGAGATTACGGAGACCAGCTGGTGCGCAGTGCTGTGCATCGCCTCGAGGAAGGCGTGTTGCAGCATGCGCGTTCAATGCTGGTCCCCGCGCAGCTCTGGGTCGCCTCACAGGTCGGGAAACAGGGTGTGTTCTTGATTGAGAACGCGAACAGCTGCACCTACTTGGATCTGACCGGAAGTGCGTCTATCACTTCCTAATCGACACTTGTATGCTGAGCGCAGACAAGAACCCTCAGGCGGCGTCGCGAGCGGCACTCCCACCATTATTGGGTTCCAGTCCACGGGCAATCCGAGCCAGCGCTCGGCCATCCGCCGCAACACTGCAGACAAGCCTACGTGTAAGAAACGCGCTTGTCTCAGTATGTTCTCATCCTTCTAACCGTGATCCCTCCCTCAGCATCCGGAACTAGTCCACTGGAAGTAAGTGTTTGTCTTAATGCCACGACTTACAACATGGCTAATTTTTCGTCTCTAAGCCCATGTTGACCTGTTGGACGGGTATGCGGTCAATCTATTACATTGTGACTTCCATTGATGCTAACGTGATCCTGATGGACAGAAACTCCGCCAACCTCACGCCCGTCAACAGTGGTTGGGCTGGCCAAGGCGTCACTACCCCCAACGCTCACCAGCTTTGGAAGTTCGTTCGCGCCTGTGACTAGGCCACACGGCGAAGCGCGTCACGGTAGGTCTTGTCCAAGTCGCCCGTCCAGTTTAACGCGTAGTTTGTGTTCGAGCTCCAGAGAATTGCGGCCCAGATGTGCTCCTTGAAGTTGTATCTGTGCATGTGAAACTGTCTACTGCGCGCAAATAAACCGTTGCATGAGTTCTTCCGAATGACACTGAGTATGATCTGCTCCACTCAGACATTCAGACCACCCGCCTCTTGTCTCCCTTAAGCAGACCGGAGCTACAACCTTTTGAGAAGGGGCGGTCGTACCCGACTCTCCGGTCAAATGGCGCGAATTGCAATTCCGGAGTTGCATAGTCTCGGACCAAGCACTCTACATCACGTAGGGGTTGCAGCAACAGTGAGGTAAGACATGTCTATGCAGGACAGTGTATACAAGAGATAACACTGCTCGTCCAAGACAAAATAGATGCGGGAAACTTAGGATGCTAGAGCAAATGAGGACAGCTACATCTAGGCGCGACGCAACTATAGTAGCGACTGGGTCTCCAGGAGGAGGACGATACCTAGACACCAAATGAGCACGAATTCATTGGAACACAAAATCCTACTCACTGTGTACGATCTCCGGGACACTTTGCACCGAGAGATCGACCGTCAGGTCGGGCCGCTCCGGAGTCTCGTACTCTTCGTTCACGCCCGGCACATTCTTTAGCTCGCCCTTGTGCGCTCGCGAGTACACGTTCCTCCGATCATGGGCCTCGCAGAACGCGAGCGGGGTCGCGACGTGTATAGTGAAGAAGTTCCCGCCGGCGCCGGCGCTGTGTATCACAGTGTCCTTCACAGCATCCCGCGCGACCTGGCTAGGTGCGATGGGTGCCGCGACGACGGCTGCACCCGCACGTGCAAGCTCAGCGGCGACGAAGCCGATCCGCTCGAGGTTCTTGAGCCACTCCTCGGGCGTGTAGCTGAATGCTGTAAGCAAGCCCAGGTCAGGGTCCACAAACTACGGATCGTAAGAATTAGATACTCACGTGTATCGAGATCCGCACGGATGTTGTCCCCCGACAAGACCGACACGCTGCGGCCACCTTGCTCGTGCAGCACGACTTGGAGCGCCTTGGCGATGGTATCTTTGCCCGAGTTGTGGAGACCGGTCAGAAAGACGACGAAGCCCTGATTCAACCGAGGGGGATAACTTTCGCGAAGAGTTTTGACAACCGCCCTGCATAGATGTAAGGCACCGATCTCATAGACGATCTGAGAAGACAAACGCACTCATAGCTAAACCAGTCAGGAATGTGGCCACCAGTCTTCAGGCGTTTCCGGAGCTCTGTCCCAGAGATGTCGAGTGTCTCTTCGCCCTTGGGAACCTCGTCGACTGGGACATATTCGTCCGTTGACGGAAGATACTTCATCTGTTGGAAGGGTACCATCTCGATCGACAGCTCGTCATGGTACTTCGTGACGAGGTCCTGCGCGTCGTACGGGCCGTAGAAATCCTTCCCTTGCGAGTTCTTCCCGGGGCCCGCGTGGTCACGCCCGACGATGAAGTGCGTCGCGCCGAAGTTCTTGCGGATGATCGCGTGCCAGACGGCCTCACGCGGGCCAGCCATGCGCATGGCCAGCGGGAGCAGCGCGAGGTGTCCCATACCCTTCGGGTACTTCGCAATGATAGCCTCGTAGACGCGCACGCGAGTGTAGTGGTCAACGTCACCAGGTTTCGTGAGGCCGACAACCGGATGGATGAGCACGTTCGCCTGGCGGAGGCGCGCGGCGCGCACGGTGAGTTCGCGGTGCGCTCTGTGCATGGGATTCCGCGTCTGAAAGGCGACCACCTTACGCCATGCGAGCTTTTTGAAGTGAGCACGAAGCTCAGAGGGGGTATCTATAAGAGTCAACGACGGTAAACGTGCGATAAGGTGAAGGCACTCACATCGCAGGGCGACGTAGTCGAAGTGTACGGGAAGCTGAATCGCCTGGACCTTGCCTCCAACATAGTGGTCGTGCACTGTTCTACGGAGGTACGACACAGACGGGTGTGCTGGGTCATCAGCGCCGAAGACGTTGATGGCCTCCTTCACTTGGTCGGGGCGGTAGACGTCCTCCACTGGCGCACGCTATGAGGTTACCACATGTGGACTGCAATTGGATAAACCTACCAGTGATGATGGCAAGTGCCTGGTCATCTCGCGGGTCAAGAAGAGCAATTCTTGACCCCGATGCGATGGAGAGACGATCGATATCCTCGCGAGAGACATCAAGCGTGATGGGTATGGGGAATAGCGTTCCATCTGCGAGGCGCAACGACTCCACAACGCTATAATCAAGGTCAGTGCTATGCCCGCACAAGTCCATCAATGCGCGCGGTGTAGACTCACTTCTTGTAGTCCGCCTCGTTCATGAACCCCTCCAGCGGGCTGAAGCCACCATTCATGATGAGCTCAAGATCACATAGTTGGCGCTCCGTGAGCGTGATGTCTGGCAGTCCGGCCGCTTCGTCCCTCAGACTTTGGCGGATGTGTTCATCGCGAGCAACGAGATCCTGCGCCGTACGTCATGCCACAGCGAAATGCCCACCCGCACGGGTCGCTCACCTTGAGAACACCACCGTGTGGGGGGTTGGCCATCGTTTGAGACGTTGCGCAGGAGGTGCTTCTCGATGTTAAGAGCCGCTCAAGGAAGGGTCGTCGGAATTAGCCAATCCACATCTTTGGGTTGAACGCATTTATGCGGCAGGCCGGGGAAGCGATGGTGAAGGTATCACGCAATCGAGTCGAATAGGACGTGAGTAGACGCGGAGAAAATCATTGAGGCAGCCCGTGGTTCTGCCAATGGTGACGGTCGGACAGGGAAGGGCGTCGGGACTAAAATGATGTCCTTGCGGGTGTAGAAGGTGGTCCTCCACGCGAATTCGGAATGTGGGCAGCATTCCGAATTGTTTGATGGCGCGCAGGCCGCACTTGGACTTCATACCAAACGCCCGTCTGATCGGTGCGTTTTACAAGCCTCTCCTACTGCTTGTTCGAAGATCAACGTATACGCCATATCATTGTCTATACATACAGCCCTATAGCGCCCAATCTCATCATCAGGTCTGGGCCCTATTCCTTCCGGTAGACTCAGAAGTATCACAATTCGAAGGATCATAGACACCCAGACGGCTGGCCCAAACATAACATACACTGGAAAAGCACACTAGGCCACTCTATCTCCACTTTCGCGATCACCCATTGGCCCAAAGTGCAAGGGAGTCGCAGTCGAACTCTTTGACAAGCTTATCACCGAATGGTCTGATTAGCGCCGCCAGCGACGCACGTATGCGCGACAAGGGGCGTGTTAATAAGTCAACCTATGGCATCCGACCGTGGCCATCGAGGTCACATCTGGCATGACCAAGATGAGGACAGGTCTGAATAAGATAGCACACAGTTCTGCATGACCGAACGGCGATGGATCGTACCATTCAGCTGAGGGCCTGAGACGGACTACGCACGTCACATCGGCCTATCAAGGTTGCAAAGTAGTAAGCATAATCTACAAATACATTTCCGAAGAGGAGATCTACATTATTGGTACAGCCACAGACGAATGGTCCACTATTGACACCAAGAGCAACTTTACACTACGTACCGAAGTACATCACCGCCTTGATCCGAGGAAGTGATTCTAACTTCGACCGTGCCAATGGAATTCCGGCAGATCCGCCGTGGTAGTGATCTGTGCAAACGGGGCTCCCGATATGCAAGGAGCAGTCCGGTACGGGTCGTCGGTCGTAGTTGATCATCGCGTCACGTTGATCCTACGGAGCAAGCTCGCGTCAGAACGACTCTTACATGAACGGCGAAAAACGTACTCTCGACCCTGCACATGGATGGCCGGCCGGATCGTGCCCGCGCTTCTTTTCCTATGTCGAGGGGTCGAGGCGACCGTGACGCTCACGAGTGGTTGTCGATCGCCCCCCGCAGATGTCGGCGCCTGCCCAGGGAAAGGCACCAACGAGGATGCCTCCTGCTGGCCCCGATTCGTCTGTGAAGTGCGGCGAGGCCATTCAGCGCCCGTAGCGGGCTCCGCCGCGCCGCGTGCAGCTGGGGCGCGTGCTCAGTCGTCAGCATGTATCGAGTCGCCGCAGAGGAACCACCACGCACCTTCAACGACCTTCGCGTCCGCCTCGCGATGGAAGCTCTCCATCAGCGCCGTGAACCGCCGCACCTGCCATGCCAGCTGGCTCGCGCGCGCGTAGTTCCCTTGGCTCAGCGCCCACTTGCGCTCCTCCTTGAACCGGCGTCGCTCCGAGTCCGCGAGGCTCGCGCGTGCCCGGAGCACTGCGACGGCGCGTTCCTGGTCAGACATGCGGCCCTCCGGATCGATGGAGGAAGGGACAGAGTCGAGGGAGATGGAGGGTCCAGTGCTGGCATAGGTGAGGGCAGGTGTGATGGGGCGGACTTCGAGGCGGCGAGGGTTGCGCTCGTGGTCCCATTCACGATCGCGTTTTCGGCCCTCTGGCTCGCGGTGGTGTCTATGGGTCTCGTCGCGCTGGTGGCGGTGTGTCCGTTCCTGGCGGTCAAAGGAGACCAGGCGCAGGCGTCGGCTCGGCTCGTGCACTTCGCGCGTCGTGGTGGTCGTGCGTGTCCGGGTCTGGACCTTCGTTGTGGTGTCTGCCTCGAACGTCTTAGACAGCACGTCCGTGAGGACGACCCCCAGTGCGATGCCGAGGAGGGTGCACACGCACTGCGTGGCGTCAAATGTGCGGGTATAGTCCAGCAGGGACTTCGCAGCGATCCCGACGCCCACGGGCACGGCCAAGAGGTACACCTGTGTGAGTGACGTGTAGAGGAGGACCCCTTGGAAGAGGCCATTCAGCAGACTGTCTGGGGTGGACGAAGGCGCGTCGGGGCCGACGAAGATCGTGTTCAAGAGGATGCGTGCGCCGAGCGCAATAAGGAGTGCTGAGCTAGTCGTGATATTTTCCATGAAAAATCTTGACTAGTCATAAAGGCATTAGAGGGATATCGCAGGGGGTAGGAGAGAGATGATCAAGAAGGGCTGGCGACTTGCTGCCGCCGGCGAGAAGAGGCTAGAGGAAGAACAGGCTGCAGCCTCGAGTGCGTCCTTCTGAGCGCCCATAATCCAACAACATGAGGCACTCGCGCCCACGTGCACGCGTACGAGACTCACTCGGACGCCTGAACTAGCACTCGAGGTGTATTCTCCGTATACAGAATTATATGTAGCATACAACAATACAATGGACAGTGAGGTCACTAGAGATACAGCGTGAATAGCATGGCGTGGCTATACCTCCGTGTCGACGTAGCTGGCCATGGGGTCATCCGTCATCCGACGATTCATCCTGTACGCCTCTGCAAGAGAGTCAGCCCCGGTGTGCCAACAGCCCCAAGGCACACAAACTCACCGAGTTCCTCCTGCGAGACTTCATAACTGCCGCCCGGGCCCTTCTGCCGTTTCCCAGTCCGGTCATCGTCATCCCCACTCCTCGCCTTCCGCTTCTTCTCCTCCTGGAGCGCCTGCGCGAGACGGTCCTTATCGAGGCTGAGCTCACCCTCGCCAAGACGCTTCTTTGAGAAGAGCTCCTCTGCTTTCTTCTTGCGGTCCTCCGTTGTCCCCGTCGCCCGCGGCGCAGACTCGGGTGGCGGTGACCCCTCGGTTTCGAGTGCAGATGCGAGGAGGTGTTTTGCGCTTGAAGCTTGCGCTGCCTCGATACCCGCAGATCCGGTACAGTAGGAGACGTGGACCATGGAGTGGCAGCAGGCATATCCCCACTCCCCAGTTGTTGCGTCGTACCACGAGCCCCAGACGGCGGTATGATTATTGATGAGCACTGCAAACCGTGAGTTGGCCGACGAGATGCGTCGCGAAACGAGGTCACGTACCATCCTCTGGATACTTCGACTTTGCTGCTATACGCTCCTTTCCTTTGATGACCTGCCCGGTCCTTGAGAACTCGACGTACTCCTCCGTCTGACCTTGCAGCAGCTCTTTGGGAGCCTTCTCCAGGTACCGCTCTCCACCATACTTAGAGAGGATACTGGACTTGTTGACTTCCTTCAGGTGTTCCTTTTTGTTTTCAAATGATTGGTGCAGGAGCTGGCCCTGGGTTGGATTTGCGTTCATGTGGACATCGTTTCCCCGAGCGGCCGCATTCCAAGCAAAGAGCTGCAGTTTCTGCACTTCGGGGGCTTCCCCCGAGAATCGCAGGAAGTTGTCGCCCGTAAACCGTGCCTATACCTGTTTGAGCGCAAATCATGCCACTAATGTGTGTCAAACATACCTCTTCTGGAGGGACGTTCTTTAAGGGATTATCACGCATGGATCGGGTCTTCGGGTCGTAGTATGCACTTGAAGGGTCGAGGTTGATGAGGTACTTTGCAGTATCCTCACGAATGCGCAGATTCCGGACAGTGATACGAGTCTTCGTGTCAAGCTTCTGTCCGACAGCGTCTGCCGCCTCCGCATACTTGTCCGCATCCTCATCCTCCTCATCGCTACTCCCAAAGTCGTCGTCCCGCCCCTCGCCCTTCTCCTTGCCTGCCTTCGCAACCTTCCGGACAGCAGCTAGGTCTGTCGTGGTCTGCTTGTCGATCTCCTCCTCACGCAGCTTCTGCCGTGCCGCCTCCACCGCCGCATACTCCTCATAGATCCTCTTGTGCTCCGCAGGGTCGTACCCATTCCACCGGTCCCGCTTCGCGTCATAGCCAGTCGCGACTTCCTGTATAATCTCGTCCGGTGCAATGCCCTTGTTGGTGAACTTCGCACCGCGCCGCCGTGGCCGCTCGAGGCAGTCCTGCTTCTGATGCGTTATGGCGCCACAGTTCTCGCAGGCACCCTTGCGGTACTTCTTTGCCGCGGGACCAGCCTTTGCACCACGGTCATACCAGTTATCGAGCTTGTCTGCAGAGCGGTCGTACTCTGGAATACGCTGGTGACTAAGGGATGGTGCACCGGTGTCAAGGTACCACGGTGCTTGAGCGATATACTCTACATGAAGTGAATGACTGCTGTCAGGATGTGTAGCAAGAGCGTGGTATGGTGCACGCACGGGGAATGTGCGGGTTGATGGCCTTTCCCTCCTCGTCTAGGGCAGCTGGCGCTGTACCGGCCTTCCTGGCAGCATCGAGGTCCTTTTGCCTGCGAAACTCTTCACGGGAAAGCTTGCCAGTCGCTACAGAGATAGTGTCAGGACAATAGAAGAGCTCAGGCGAAGGGCGTACCGGACACAGAAGCCATGAGTGGAGGGAAAGAATGAGTTGCACCACTGAGAGGTGTGAGACAGGTAAGCGCGCGATGAGCCACTATTGACATAAGCAAAAAGGTTCAAAAGACAATTTCTGACAGTGACGAGATTCGAACTCGCGCGGGAGGACCCATCACGGAACTCATAAGAGCCTAAACGTGACGCCGTAACCACTTGGCTACACTGCCGATGGAATCAGGTAGACTCGTGTGTACAAGACGCCACGATCGGCTCATTCTGCGACGACTAGCAGGAGGACAACATCGAGGGGAGATAGTAGGGGAGGTAGTGCCGCTGGGAGAGTGATAGAGATGTCAGAGGGCGGCGATGTGAGACAGATGCGGGGATACACGTGGAGCAGGCGCCCATTTAGGGCGGGTAGGCTAGACTCGCTCGACTTAGTCTCAGATCCACTCTCTCACTCGCCGCAACTCGAGTGAAAGTTCCTCCTCTCCTCCTTCCCTCCACCATGCAATCCCTTCATCCAGGCCGCCCTGCTGGCCCTCGCCTCCGCTCAGCGTCCCCCGCTCTCGCCCTCCCTGATGTCCAACCTCTTAACATCCGCAGGCCCGCCCCGTCCCCCCGTCCAAGGCTCAAGCTCCCTGCGATCGACTTCTCGCAGATCGAGGGCGGTCCCTTCACCGGCGAATATACCGGCGGAGGCAACTCCGTTACGCCCCATGTCAACAGCAGCACCATGAGCCCCAGCGACCTCACCGTGAGGCCAGAACTAACCATCTCGCCCATTCCCCGCGCACCGACAAAGAAGATCTCCATGGACGACATCCGACAGACCGTTCGCAAGTTCGACGAGTGGTCCGACGACTACCTCGAGGATCTCGCCCGCCTTGGCGAGGGCGCGGGCGGCGCCGTCTACAAGGTCAAGGACAAGCGTACCGGCTTCTTCATGGCCCGCAAGACGATCACAACGCTCGAGGCACCCATGAAACAGCTCATGCGTGAAATTAAAATCATATCGAGCACATCCCACCATAACATCATCCACTTCTATGGCGCATACATATCCCCGTCCTCCAGCGAGGTCAAGGTTCTCATGGAATACTGCGAGGGCGGCAGTCTCGAGTCCGTCGGCAAGCGACTCAAAGAGACCGACAAGCGCGTCACCGAGAACGTCGCAGGGCGGCTCGCCGAGGGTGTGAGCATCATATCCCTGTCGTGGTTACGTCGCTCCCTTGATACTGATCCCGACGCGTTTCTATCTCGCAGATCCTGCAGGGCCTTGCCTACCTACACAAGCAAAAGACCATACACCGTGACATCAAGCCCCCAAACATCCTGCTCACGCGCGAAGGCATCGTGAAGCTCTGCGACTTCGGTGTCTCCGGCGAGCTCATCAACTCCATGGCGGGCACCTTTACTGGCACGAGTCTCTACATGGCGGTACGTCCTCTCCGCAGGCGGATCGTCCGCGGGCGAGCCCTGTGCTGATCTGCGCTGCAGCCGGAACGGCTGTCTGGGCTCGAGTACACCATCCGATCGGACGTGTGGTCGACGGGCATTTCACTCCTCGAGCTGGTCCAGAACCGATTCCCCTTCCCCAGCGATCTCGCCGCGATCGAGCTCATGATGTACATCACCCAGTACGAGGTGCGCTGCTCCTTCCGTGTCCCTTCTCTCGCTTTCCGAGGTTCTAACGCCGTTCCAATCCCACGCCGTAGCCACCAGAGCTGGAGGACGACGGCACGTACACTTACAGCTCCGAGATGAAGGACTTCATCAAGCAGGCGTACGTGTCCTTATCGCGCATCTGTCCATCGTCATCTACATTCCATCTCACACGCGCTTCTTAATCTCATAGGCTGACTCGGGACGCCCTACTGCGCCCGACGCCCGCGAGCTTGCTCGAGCACCCGTGGATCGCGAATGTTATGCAGCACGAAGTGAACATGGCCGTCTGGATACGCAAGGTATGGGGCTGGCCCAAGACCCGCTCAGCGGGCGAGACGTAAGCCACGTTCCTTACTTCCTCCCCATCCCACCCCTTCTCCTGGCCTCCCCCGCAACGACATTGACGGTTCGCGCGGGTGCTGATGGACCACACTCTGATTTGACAGATCGTTGCGGCCAGGCTCAAGCCGCAGCGACCCGCCCTCCCTCGAAGCAGCGATGGCGCACATGTCCCTCGCGCCGCAAGCATGATCGATGCCCCCTCGCACACGCACACTGCATCTGTCTGTCGTTTCGGTTTCCCGCATCTCTCCACACCCACAACACACCTCCATCTCATGCAAGCCGTCTCGTCTCGTCGTCATCTCATCATCTCGTGTCCATCTCCACCAACGATAATAACCACTATCAGCGCGCGCGTCCTTGACCCGTTGCCCGACACCCCGTGCCGGCTTCTAATCTATTCTCTTCATTTTGATTCATGCCTCTTTGCCAGCCAAAAGTAGCAGCGCAAGCCCCGGCCGTGCCTCCGTCCCTGTTCATCGTTAGCAGCTCGTTTGCGTGCTTGCTGTAGGGCTGTTGCCCATGGCATGACTACTGCCTAGTGCACGTTCACCCCCTTGGCGGCAGTCGCCCGGGTTGTGGAGAGAGGTGGGCAACAGCTGCACCGTAACGGACCATGCGCCGCAGAGTGTACGTGTACAGTTGTTTTTGTAATGTCTGCCTGTCGTATGTGGATCCCGGAATCTCGTCCCTCGATGTTTTGTAAAGCAATTGCCAGAGGCCAATGGACTCTAATTTATACCTTGCAACACAGTTTTGCTGGCGTACGTGGGTGATAAGGAAAATAACACATCCTTGATGGTGAGAGGACCCAGTTTCCGTTGACATAAATACGGCATAATACTATGCATGCGATTACTGGAACACACGGTGACAACTGATAGCGAGAGTGAACGACGATCGAGAACATTGCAGACTGCGATAACTAAATAGACAGCGAACAAACGAGACGGACAAAACCCTCATACCTCCTCAGGACTTCACCATCAAACCACCGTCAACGCGCTCAGGTCGATTCACGGCGGAAACTGTTGGGATTCGTCCACCTCTACCGCGGGCTCTGACACCGCCCCTCTTCTGACCTCTTCCTCGAGCACTTCCAGCGTTAAGAGAATCATCGTTGAGATTGTTCCTTCGCTCCTGGTAAGCCCTGTCATCGCTTCGAGGGTTTCTGGGCCCGGCTGGTCGGCGAGTCGACGTAGCAGGTGATTTGACAAGCACGGCCTGCTGGTCAGTGTCGGTGAACCCTCCGTTAGCGCTTGACGAAGACAGACCAGCGGGTCGCACGGCCTCGCGGCGCGCGTCGACGCCTCGCATCCGCATATGCTGACCAGTAAGCGGGGGCGAAAGCAGGTACTGTAGGTGAGACAATTGTATGTCCGCAGGTAGACCTAGGTTGAGGGACTGCATCTCAGAGTAAGTAGAGTAAGGGTGATTCATGTTAGGATGTCCATCATCCATCTGGGAGGGACCGTCTTCCTCCGGTACTGCAGAGAGTCGTCGTTGTATGAGGCGAGTGATGGGAACTGAGCGATTCTGTTGAGAAGAGAGAGAACGCGTGCGCGGTTGCTGTGGTGATGTCGGCGATGGAGGAGTGACCATTGCAGAAGGAGGAACGAGCTTGTGCTGGACTACATGCCCACGAGACATGGCCGTATAAGGTGAATTAGGCGGGGGCCGAGGGACGGCAGGTGATCTCCTGAGCGCATTTTGCAGTTCGTTGGAGGGTTGACGAAACTGGCTGCGCATGTATGCCTCCACGGAATCCGATACACCGTAGAGAGAGGGACTAGCCGCATACAGTCCGTGCTGGTCTTCCAAGTGGGCTGTAGAAGCGAGAGCGAGCAAGTCGATCTCGCTCTGACGATCAGGCAAGGCAGAGAGGGGTCCTCGTCCGAGCTGCTGTGAGACATCCAAGAGCATGTTACCACAGCGAGGATTCACGATAGACGGGGAGAGCTTGTTGAGACCAGAGAAGTTCGAGAGCAGTTCCGGAGACACCATAGACGACGGGTAGGGGGAGAAACTAGACGACCAGATAGGAGACGAGGAATTCGGTGGGGTAGGCAAACCGCTCTGCTGTTGCCGCTGTTGTTGCGCCTGTTGCTGACGGTATTGCTGCGCGATCTCTAGAGCGGTCTGTCGGCGAGGAGTCAAGCGTTCATCAGAATGAGAGGTATCTCTAGCATGTGCCTGGTGCGCAGGAAAGGCTTGCGAGGACACATCTGCATCATAGCTACCAAGGGGGCCACCAGGAGCGTTGGAAAATCGATTGGCTTGCAGCGCGCGGTGATTCACCAAGTTGTGGGCCGACAGTGAGTTGTTGTCCTTCATGATGTTGGGAACGATGGGGGTGTTGGACCAGTTATTTCCGCGGTGGTTCAGCAGCATACCAGATCGGTGGTCGCCCGAGTGTCTAGATGCGTTGTTCGCGGATATATCAGAGCGAGTTAACTGCATCTCGTTGCGCACAAGCTCAGCCAAGTCTATAGGCTCCTGACCACATAGCGGATAGCTGACAAGCTCTTGCCCTTGGAATCCGCTGCCGTGTGCAGCCGAGACAGAATCCGTTTCGGGCGTCTCGTGTATAGTCAGACTCATGAGCTGCGAACCCAAATCCGAGGGAGTAGCCGACGCGCTCAGTTGCAGCCTTGGAGGAACGCTTGCTTTGTTGATACGATGGGTGGAGCGAGCAGGAGACTTCGTCGGGCCTGATTGTTGTGAAATGGAGTCTTTCGAGCGCGAAGCTTGCGAGCCTTCGCCCTCGAGGCCCCAAATTACCCGAGGAAGATGATCAGGCTCCTCGATGATGGTTCCCTCAGCACCGCTATGAACGTCCATGAGTACGCGGCACCACAAGAACCCGTAAGTCATAGCCTGATACTCACGACGGGCAGCGCGCATACGGCAATGACAAAGGTCCGTGTAGAGCAGGGATCGGTCTGGGTGGAGATGACGCCCACGAGATCCAGCCTGACATCAGGAGCTCAGTGAACAGCGTCGGAAGCAAAGCGGAGGTGGCCCACCTTGGTCGTCAGTTCTTGCTCCTTTCTGAACACGCATCTGGTCACCGCGCAGGAAGCTGTCAGCCAGGTGGTTGTTGTTGCCTATGATGACGATGGATTCAGGGGACGACATTGGGGAGGGTGTATGCGGGGACTCGGGGACCTGCGAGTGAACGTGTATGCGGGACACTTCTTCTCCGTCCGTGCCAAACAGCAGGAGCTCGTCGTCGGACTCAGTAGGTGACCCTAGGAGGAGTTTCCTCGCACCCGTAGGAGGCATCGGGGTGGAAACGACGCGAGAAGCCGACTTCTGTACAGCGACTTTCGCTGAGTACCTGGAGATAGTCTCGGGCAGCGACACGATGCGGGATGTCGTGACGTTTGTCATGCCACTCGTCCCTCCGAGTGATGTTAAGCTCTTGTACACCCGAGTTGTCGTGGTGATGGTAGGCTCGGGGCTCGGGGTACCTGAGCGGTCGAAGGGCTCGCTACACGCACTGCCGAAAGGAGTGGACGTGCGCGAAACCGCCCCGCAGGACATCTCCAATTCGCGCATTTCCTCCGTCTCCGTGACGGGCGAGAGAGTACTTGAGCGTTGGTCGGCTTCGAGAGGGTCCTGAGCTTGACATAGCTCGGGCTCCGTTTGCACCGCTCGGTCGACGTACTGTAGCGGAGGTATTTGTGCGGTGGGCGACATCTTGCTGCGGGTCGTTAAACGGCGCGACGAGAGAACATGGAGGTTGGGGATAAGGATGAACGAGCGGAGCTTGAATGCTGGGTGAAGGAGGAAAGAGACGTGAACGCATCGGTCACCTTTCATAGCTGTCAAACACACGTGAGCATGAGCAGTGGCGATCGCGCATGCGCGCTGGTGGCGTCCGCATCGAGTCGTCCCAAGGTCCTGTTGAATGTACGGTGGCTTGAACAACTACTCACCAAACAAACAAACCAGAAATTACATATAAAATAAGACAAACAAGCCAACCACAATGAGCTATCATGCAGGCTTCTGGAAAAAGCTGGATATCTTCGACATCCCATCGATATTCGCCTTCTTCAGCTTCTCCACGCCGTGAGATGCTTTCACTGGGGCTTTCCGCTTCTTCTCTACGGGCTCACCCTTCGTCTGGCTCTTCCCCTTGCCTTTCTTCGGTTTCGGCGCTGCCCGCGCATTAAGCTTCTCGATCGCTGTTTGTTCCGCCTGTATAACAAGGAAGTGGGTATCAAGTTCGGCAAAGCTATGACGAGACAGTCTGAGCACTCCATATGGCGCGACGAAAACGATAACACCTACTCATATTGCTTGAGCAACTGTGCATAGACATCGCCAGAGAGGTATTGAGAGAGCAACTCGCAGGCCGCTTTTGTACGGCCCGCTGAGTATCTTGCATCAGACCGATTGCTACGCATATATCATTTTCCCGCCACTCACAGTCAAGTAGGTCTTCTTTCCCATCATCCATGAGCCCGTTCTTTGCCAGGTGCCGGATCATGGTCGTCGACATCTCACAGACCGATTGTGTGGACAGCCGCTTGACCTTCGCCTTCAGATAGTTCATAACCATCTCCTTCGAGTAGCGATAGACAGTGATATCTGCCGTTATCTCTAACAGACGAAGCCAAATAAGCCGTCTCTACCGTTCACATGGCACTAGGACCGACCTTTGACTTCACATATCTGTTTCATCGCGCGCTCCACACACTGGTAAGACAGCAGGCGAAGCAAGTCATCTGTTGAACAAGACGGTGTATTAGAATCCTCATCAGTGCCCATCCCTTTGATGAACGTTGATGTGGCCGCTTCGAGAAGATCTTCTGCGGAGCGGAAGTTGTTCGGCGAGTCGCCGCTCTGGCAATAGTACCAGGTATCAGTTCACGGATCGGCATAAAAGCATGCAACGTCGTACTGGGCATGAACACTCTAGCAGGGTAATGAGGAGAAAGACCGGATCGATAGGTGTAAGCAGCAGCATTTGACCATCTATGCGCGAGATGAGTGGACGAAACCGGAAATTCGTTGTGCCTTTACATACCTTCAAGCACTTCACCCTCAGGCATGAACCATGACCGCGGGTTGGGCGGTGCCACCGTCTGTACCTCAAAAACCATAGACTTCAGCCCGTCTTTCGTCTCATGCGGGATAAACAAGGCTGGTAGTCCTACGAGTGCATCAGCGAATGAGTAGAGCATGCCCAAGCTAGTGTGCGCACTGGTCCGTGGATGGGGCAGCCGAAGGAATTGCAAGTCCGAGCTGTTCATACCGCATCCCGCTACTTCTAGCCTCTCTGCTATCGCATGCACTAAATCTGAAAATATGCAAGATTAAGGTGCACGACTAGACTAAACTGATATAGCGGACATCACGTACCATCAGGGAGAACAAGCACATGGCGACTCATTATTTCGGCGAGTAAGCGGCGGCCAGGTACGGAAGGTCAAGTTGCAATGAAACGCGGGGTTTCAAGCGCACTGAGTATAATCCAAAACAGGTAGACCGATGGGAGAGGTGTGAGAGAGTCAACCGACACGTCTGTGGCTTCACTCGCGTCTCTCTTGTGTGCCCTTGTTTGGCTATTGTGGTCGATGAGGTAGTACGCGTCAGTGGCGGACGCATCTTTGAGCCACCAGTCGCACTAGCACTTCGGCCTGAACGAGGACTTGTGATTGTTGTCAGAGTACATAATGTTGAGTATGACTTATTTGTGCGCTAACTTCTATCGTATCAGGCACTCAGACGACATCCAGACAGAAATGGCATCACCCCAGAGTCCTTTCTACATCGTCGCGGTCCATGGTGGTGCTGGTGTGCATTCGTCTCAGACTGACTCACAAGTCAAACGTGCACTCAGGCTGTGAGGGAATACATGCTTCAAGGGAATCCCAGTCACTGAATCGTTGTATCATACAAGGCAGATCGTGCAAGAAAGCACTCTCGCTCTTGCAGCGTGGACAGACATCTCTCGATGCGATCCAGGAAGCTGTCACATTCCTCGAGGTAGACGGCTGTATGAACGCAGGTTTGTGGTTCTCTTTGCCACAGTAATGCTTGATGCCAAAATGTGCCAGGATACGGGTCAAATCTCACGTTGACTGGAGACGTCGAATGTGACGCCTCGATAATGTGCGGTACCACAGGTGCCTTCGGCGGTGTCGGCGGTGTGTCTGGTATGTACAGCCTCAAATCATGCATCTATCTGCTTCTCTTCATGAATGTTTCGTACAGGTGTAAAACGCCCTGTTCAACTAGCACGGGCTGTCCTTGAGTACTCCCGCAGGCCAGACCCACTTGGCCGGATCGCACCCCTGTTCGTGTCCCCCTCGCATGTACACAATGATCCAGCTGAACGATGCATGGTCTTTAGAATGCTCGTAGCCGATGGCGCGCTCCAATTTGCGCGGGCTCAGGGGATTCCTACTGTACCGCCGAGTGATCTAGTAGCACCACGAGCCCAAGAAGAATGGGAACACTGGACAAATGTTCTCAGATCTGTATCCCACCCGGAAGGCATGGAAAAAAGTACCACTGCCTGCCCTGCTGTTGTGCGGGATGACGAGTCTGCTCCATTGTCGATGGGTACCGATAATGCAGGCCTCCACAACGTGCAAGATACAGTCGGAGCCGTCGCTTGCGACGCCAGCGGAAGCTTCTCTGCGGGCGTATCCAGGTAGTGGACGTCACCTCGTACTGGTTCCATTAGCTGACGCATCAACATAAAGTGGCGGTCTGTTACTCAAGCACCCCGGCCGTATCGGTGAAGTCCGTTGCAGCATCATGTATCGGAACCGTCCTGAAGTGTAACCTGATCGATTATTACAGGCAGCCATATTCGGCGCGGGCTGTTGGGCCGCATCTTCCAATAACGAAGACATCGGCGGAGCAGCCTGTAGTGTGTCGGGTCCGCGCCAAGCCGTCTCGCCCTTCACAACGGTGGTCCTGATTAGCACTGTAGGGGCTGGCGAGCACATAACCCGGGCAGCACTAGCCCGATCCGTGGTAGAGGCCGTGGAGGTGCCCAACGCTGATACGCATGAAACAATACGGCGCATCCTCTTTAGCGGGCTTCGTGGTACGTGCACCCCTTCCCTGCCTCCCTTCCCTCGGTTCAAATCTGCCTTGGTTCAATCTGGATGATCGGCGTCACGGCGGGAAGGGGCGCGTCACGGTCCGGAGAACGGTCTCCCGCACGCTGGCCTTCTGCTCTTGATGAGGGAGCAAGTGGGCGAGGCAACATCAGTACGTAAGTGTGACTGTTTCTCGAAACCTCCCGTACGCCATACCAGGTTTGGCTGGTCTGATTTTGTTTTGGTGTGAAGCCCGATTATGGTGCGCATTCACCACGGAAAGCATGGCAATTGCTTATGCATCCTCAATGGACGCAAACCCTAAAGTAAGCTTCAGCCTCTCACCCCGTCAAATCTCCCATCAAAGTTTGTCTAGGCGCTCATCCTCCGTCGACCGCGGCAGCAGAAGTCAGAGGCACCCATTTATTTGGCAGCGCTGCCCCTCACAAGGGAGTGACGGTGTACACCTGTAGTTTTTCCCCCGATAATGCAAGAAAAAGTCAGGAAAATCAGACACCACTCACGAGCGGTCGTAGGGATGTAGCAGCCTGCAGGCAGGCGCGTGCATAGATAATCAGAATGACACTAGGGGAGGCTATGCACCCGCCCTTGGAGTCTGCCGTGATCTCTGAGGGTGGACAGCGCAGTACTAAAAACCATCATCCGCAATCCCATGCGAAGTATGAGAACTCATGAGAACCCAAACATGTGTTCTCCCACCAATGCCGCATAGTGGGACTAAGTGCGAAGAATCACCGCGTGAGGTATACAGGGCGAGTACGCAATCCGAATGTCGCTCCTAGATGTTGTCCAGTGGGGCAGTATATCCGAAATGGCGATAGAACCCTGTGCCTGCGCGGGCGTAGGCCCTGACTGCAAACATAGGTCCGTTTGATATTGACTCCACGTTGCGCTACTCTGGACGCGTCAATGCGAAAGATGATGTCAACTCAACGGCGTTTAGCCGACGGAAGTAGTGGACGAGAAATAGACAGTTGCTCACATGACATCTCACAAGCTAGTAATTGGATTTGTATCGTGTCAGTACAAGTCCCCCTGTGTACGGTCCGCAATGCTACCGCAATCCATTCTGTGCGACAGATTGGCCCCCATTGACATGTCCAACTCTTATTGTATGTGATGACGGCAGCGACGCAGCCGATGGCGACGCAGACACCGCGGACGTCGCGACAGGTGGTCGCGCTGCATTGAGACGCTGGAGGGTCTTAATGGGGAACTTGGTCCTACATTGCAAAGGAGAAGTCAGCATTGGCTGGGCCGCACAGAGTTAGAAGGCCTGCTAGCACATCTCTCGACGGACGGCCGCACGCAGTATGCCAGCAGCGACGGCGGACTTTCATTGTCAAATTTGGAGGGGCTGCTCTGCGTCTAACGCCCCGTGCGGACATCCGCCGAGCATGACACTTGTCATGATCTTGCAGTGCAATAGCTACATGGGACAGTAGGGAAGGGGACTTGCCGACAGGTGGAACACACAGGGACGGGCTGGCAAAATACTGATGACGAAACACCGATCAATGGTGGCTGTGGGCAACTACAGCGATGACTCACTTGACAAGCACACGGAGCAAACGAAGCCGACATCGACAATGCGTTTATGGCAAAAGCATGCTGCTCGAAAATCGACCTTATCTTGTGTGGGTACCGACAGCAGTTGCCGGATGCCAGGAGGCGGTAGAAAAGACATCTACGTCGTGCGGTACGCGAACGTAGTAGTGAGACTCTTCAGAAGATGGTTCTATGATTACGTACCGTCAGATATTGTAGGAGAGCGTCTGCTCTTTCGAGGTGGAGGTACGAGCCTCCGGTCAGATGGGCGGCTTGCTGCAAGAAAACACTTCCGGAGCCATAAACTTTACACACGTCTATTGTCACTCTCTGGTAGAGTTTCATTGGCAACGTTTGTACTGCATGCCTTGGCTTACACTCACCAGCTTTTGAGCAGAGAAAATCGAGTTCATTATGGGTATGTAGGACGAAGACTGGTCAGGTGACACGGACAGGATGAGGATGCGGGGATCAAGGGTCGCAGTTTGCTCAGCGGACTGCGTTAAAGATACCGCCGTTATACGATTGATGTCTGCAGGACGGTTCAGACGTCGGAGAGTTCGGACGTGCGGGTGAAAACTTACAACAGAGTGACTTGGTTAGCGCCGCGACCAACTCAACGGGTTCTAGATGTTGCGGTCAGAATCTAATGAAAACGGGGCTAACATGTACTGCGCACTCTCGAGGTCCAATGAACCTAGGTTCTCTACATGTTCTGCGATTGTTCGCATGACCGTACCGTCAAGCACCTTGAATGGCCGATAGGTATTGGCATCGGCCGCTTCGAGCGGATTGCCAGAAAATTCGCTCAAAGAGGAGTACAGCATGACACTGGAAAGCGTCAGTAATGGCACATGCCACTCAGCGCCCTTTTCATGGGTATGTGGACGTACCTCCGTCCGGGCAACACACCGAAGACGGCGAGCGTATTCTCATCCTTACAAGCTATATGCGAGTTCAGAAAGACGAGGAGCTGCGATAGGAAGGACTTGAGTGAGAGGGGCCGGGGATTCTGTTGCGACGGCGTAGAGGACGAATACCAGTGCGTTGGGGACAAGTCGACAACGACGCTGAGGTGGGAAGCTCTGTCCATTTTTTCCGTGCCCGACTTCACACGTGTTCCGGCTGGTTACCACCCGCACAAGCGGGTCTTCTGCTCTGTCTGGACCGAGTTTGTGAGTGGGTCGCTGAGGACGACGGTGCGTGGACGAAAGTGGCCGAGCTCTCCCTGAACAGCGCCGCCGCGGCCGTTGCCACAATCGGACCGAGGCCGAGAGCGGTCACGTGCATGACGACTTCGCGTCTCCCGCCACTTCGATGCTCCGTTCCAGCAGATATAAATTAATGAATATGGTCTAGTACACATCGCTACATCGACATCAGGCAGATAATGCGGTACGACTGGGTCCGGACATTTATGGCAGCGGCCTCACCCAGCCGCGCTCGTACTTGGGCAGTGGCAAGACGGTCACACCCTCAGCGTCCGCGCCTGTAGGCTTTCCCATCCATCCCCAACAAGGTGCGCAGAGGACAAGGGGGCTCTCTCCCAGCCTCGTGTCTCCCAATACAGTATAGACCGCAGGAGCCTTGTTACACGCGCGACACAGATCCAGTAAGAGCGGCGTTAAGTGTGTGGTAAGTGGGTAGTGCGCCAGCGGCGGGTCCGCGGGATGGCGCATTCTGCAACGGAAATTGAGCTTCTGCGCATGCCGGATCTTGAGGTCACAAGGAGGAAGGCTCACCGTATTTGCTCAAAAACGAAGTGATGCTCGCAGTTCCCCGCGTGCAAAAGCCAATAGGGCTGGTGCAGACGGAGAGACAGAGAAGCGAAGGTGGCCTTGTACATGAGCGGGCCTCTCACAAGACCGGGGCGCTCTTTCCTATCGCTGGGCAACGTGCTGAGCAACTGCAGCACATTCCTGTACAAGGGAAGCATGTTGCATATCAGCGAATGATTGAATTGGGGAGCGTGCACCCGACAAACTCTGAGTAATCGCCCAGGGCTTGCCCGTCGCCATACAAGGTACCGTCTATGCACATGACAGCACCCGAGCCGCCTTCGCTTGAATTATCCGTCCCATTCGGAGTCGGCTCCTCCGCACTGTCTTGGGTGAGCACGTTCCTGGAGCCGCGAAAAATAGCTTCGGATTGACATGGGATCACGTCGAATATATCTCCCAGAGTTTGGGAGGATAGCAAAACGTGCTGCGACAGCCGGAGAAGCTGGCGATGGCCCCAAGGAAGCTTATTGTATATCGTGACAAATATCAATGCCTCATGCTCATTGCTACTATCAGTGCCCGTGCCAAATGATTTCTGCCGGTCAGCGTGTCAATATCGCCGCAATTTTACGTGTACAGAACAAGGAGAACGCACGGCACGTTCCAGCGTGTTGCGATCGGAAAGCTTTGTTGGGCGAATGAAAGAGGCAGCATGTAAAGTGAGGCTGTGAATCGATGGCTCAGACAAAGTTCAAAACACATATTGTGCAGAAGACACCTACGGCCAACATTTCAACCTGATCTTGTCCATCGCATCCTGCAGAGCGGCAACGTCTGCTTGTTCATTTGCAGGATCGGGGGCAACAACTTTTCTTCTCTTCCGACGGCTACACGAGTCTGCGGTCTCATATATGGTCTGTACCACTACTTGATGGTTCTTCGATAGATGGGCCATGGTCCTCGGGCTTGTGAGCACGTCGTGGAGAGATCCTTTCAGGTCATCCAAACTATTCTGAGATTGATTTAGCATCCATTCTTCATTCGGCATACCCCCAAGGTATGGTGAGCGTAGTCGGCGAGTCCCTAATCGAGGCATGTACGAACCGACAAAGAGAACGATCTTGGGAACGTATCAGGGCATGAGGATGAGGAATAACATGGTCACTACTGGTGTAAGACAGTGTGGAACGTGCGTACAGGCACAGTCTTTCGGGGCTGAGAACGGAAGAGGCTATTCCGTTCCCTGCACATAATTTGCTATGGCAGCAACTGCGCCGTCGCTCACTGGCGAGGCAGCTGCGGAGCTAACATGATGCACGGAGAGAGTAGTGCCAAAAATGTTGTATACAGACCGCGCAGAATGGATGCTGGACACATACCTGCATTCTCGCGCCACGGTGTCTTGCTGAGCCGCTGGTAAAGAAGTCCATGATTGTTGAAGGTCGTCTTGGATGCGTTGTACGCCCGACTCCGTGTCTGAGGGCAGAGTCTGACAAGTTTCTCGCGATGCCAGAGCGCGTGTGGCATTGAGGAACTCTACGACATCAAGCTCCCCAGAGGATGGACCAAAGTACGACTCGTGAGCCTGCCCCAGTCCAAGATTGGTAGACATTGTCTAGACCAGCTCTCGCCCGTGAAGTCAGCTCCCGAGCAGGCGTTGCTGTCCTTCGAGCAGTCTATAGCCAGGGATGAACGGCGCTGGTGGGGTCTTCCTTGGCTAGACACCAGCGTTTTGCCACCGGCTGGACAGATCGAGGTCGACGACAGCGTCGCTGGGCGTCGAGACGTGGGCGCCAAAGGCAGGACCGGCAAGGTAGCCGGAGGGCGGGGGTAGCGCCCGTTCCTTCCCCGCATTCCACGTGCGTTTCGCGGGGAAGGCGACGACGACTTGACCTCGTACGAGCCCGTCGTCCTGCTTTCTACCGCCAGCCAGTCTCTCTTCGCACGACGCTGTCCGGCTACTCATCCTCGCTGATCCGTGTCTCCACGCAGTATTTACACGCAGTCTTCACGACACAAGTTTCGGCGTCGCCGTGCGTGAGCTCTACGATGCTGTCGACGACTCGCACCTCATTGCCTAGGACGTTCGGTACCAGACTATCACTGTGTCGAACCCACATCGCCGCGCCTTCGACGTCTTCTCTTCTGCGAAGCCCGCCGCCTCGACCCTCGCAGCGGATCTCGCACAAATCGCCCATTTACCCCATTATTGCTCACAACATGTCAAGCCACGCAGAGTCTGCCGTCAGACCAGAACCCGACCAGGTTCTCCAAGACATCGCGGATTACGTCCATAACTTCAGGATCGAATCGGATTTAGCCTTGGAGACAGCCAGGCTCTGCTTGATCGACACGATTGGATGTGGACTGGAGGCGCTTCGATTCGACGCTTGCGCCCGGCTTCTAGGACCAGTGGTCGATGGCTCTATCGTTCCCAATGGTGTGTCAGAACCAAGTAGCTGTCGAAGTATCATATGGTCTCATTTACAATCGGTGACATGCAGGGACCCGCGTTCCTGGTACCAATTACCAGCTAGACCCAATCCGCGGTGCTTTCAATATTGGTACTCAGATCCGCTGGCTCGATTTCAATGACTGCTTCCTCGCCGCGGAATGGGGGCACCCGTCCGACAACCTGGGGGCCATTCTTGCGGTCGCAGATCACCTTGCCCGTAAGGGCCAGCTGTTGACTGTGCGCGACATTTTGGAGGGCATGATCAAGGCACACGAGATCCAAGGTGGTCTCGCCCTTCTGAACTCGTTCAATCGCGTTGGGTTAGACCACGTCGTCCTTGTAAAGGTTGCGAGCACGGCCGTTGTCTCCAAGCTTCTGTCAGTTCACAATATACCTTACCAACTGGAGAAACCCTTACTGACAGAGCGTCTAAAGCGGCCTTGACCGTGCCCAGACCATCGATGCTATTTCGCAAGCATGGGTTGATGGCCAATCGCTGCGCACTTACCGCCATGCACCCAATACAGGTTCTCGCAAGTCATGGGCGGCGGGAGATGCCTGCTCCCGGGCCGTCAATCTCGCCCTGCTCGTAAAGAAGGGTGAGAAGGGTCTCCCATCGGTCCTAACTGCCAAGACTTGGGGGTTCTATGACGTCCTCTTCAAAGTAAGTTTCCAGACGGCCTCGTGCTCAATTTAATGTTAATCTAGTTATCACAGAGCAAGTCCTTCGAGTTCCAGATGTCGTACTCCACCTACATCATGGAGAACGTGCTCTTCAAGATTTCGTATCCGGCGGAGTTCCACGCGCAGACTGCCGTTGAAGCCGCGCACATTCTTCACACCAAGTTGAAGGCCCTGGGCAAGTCGAGCGACGACATCAAGAGCATTCGCATCCGAACACAGGAAGCTGCCATGCGCATCATCAACAAACATGGCCCACTAGATAACTTTGCTGACCGAGAGTACGCTTCGTGACCACCTGCTGCGACCCGTTGCTGACGTATCTGATCTAGTCATGACATCAACTACATGGTCGCTTACCCATTGATCTTTGGCGAGCTCACCTCCGAGTCCTACACAGATGCCGCCGCGGCGGATCCTCGCATCGATGCTCTCCGTGCGAAGATCACCTGCGTCGAGGAGAAGTCGTACAGCATTGACTACCACGACCCGGCGAAGCGATCCATTGGCAACGCACTCCTCGTCGAGCTCAACGATGGTACGGTGCTTGATGAGGTCGAGGTCGAGTATCCTGTCGGGCATAAACGCCGACGGGCTGAAGGAACGCCGCTGCTGCTGCAGAAGTTCAAGAACCACATCGCACCGCATTTCGACCAAGAGCGCCAATCGAAGTCAGTAGCTTCTGCCTATGCCACGATCACATTGTCGAAGCTAACCCCGTCGCAGGATTCTCGAGGTTGTCAATGATTCTGCTTCGCTCCTCAAGATGCCCGTCGACAAGTTCACCGATCTGTTCGTGAAGGCGTAGGTGTTGCAATGACCCATGATCTGGTTACAGAAAGTGCAAGCTCCCGATGTAGTTTAGTCGCCGCGATCCACAGATGTGTTTCACCCTTGGGAGACGTTCTTCGGGCATGCCTTGGTCGCTTCCATGTGATGTCGAAGATTTCCCACTACGACGGCGAGTTCGCCGTCAACGGGCGCGAGGGGGGGTCATGCATTCATGACGCTGTCAGAAGCTTGATGGTTGAACCCGGCCTATGATTGGGCCGTGCTTCTGTAGAGCCCTTATCTCACCCCACTCCGTTCGGACGCTGAGCCTGGGAGTGATGTGTCCTCCAGCGACGGGCGCGACGGTGCGCGCTCCTCATTCTGTCTGTCGAGTGCTCGTTCAAGGCGTACGCCCGCCTCGCTTGCAGAGAACGTAGGTCACGCGGCCGGGCGCAAGTGGTGCCAGGTGGGCGCATGTGTATCATCAGGCTTCTGAGGATCCGCCGCCGCGTTCAAGGCGGCCACGGCCCCTTCGATTGACAGCGGTACGCGTGCAGATCACCGTTGCCGGTATGGCATGGCCCTTCACAGACGCGAAGGCCTTTCTCAGAAGCGGCTGTCCTTGCACTCCTGACGTCCAGATGTTTGCGCTCTAACACCTATCGGTGTTCGTTCCCGCGCCCGTGCTAACGTGGCTTCCGCGTGTCATGGCAGGTGAACCAGAAGTGTGGAAGTCGCGCCCGACCTCACGTAATAGCCTGTCGCCCCCAACGATGGTAGCGTGAAGTGTCGGCGTCCGCGGGGTATTCCTGACCGAGCGACATACGTGTTCGGCGGGAGCGAAATGGTGAGTGTGATTGTCTCGCTTGGCTACTGATTCGCTGGCTACTCAACCATTCAAATGCGTCCTTGCATGTCATGATACATTCTCATCTTTTTCAAGGCGCCCCGGACAGCTCCAAGTGCTTCTGGTGTTCGGCGCAAACGAAAACGTGTGCTATAGACTGACCTGGCGCCTATCACTGTCTACGGTCCGTGGACATCGGATAGACGGGCCGGCCAGGGCCATGGCGAGCACGTGCCGAAGTACCACTTTGACGGATGTGTGCGCTTTTCACTGATTGACTTGACCGGCTTCAAGTCCGATAGGCACCAAGTCAGTCTCTGGAAAACGAACGGCAGTATGCAGCGCTCCGTGTTCCACTTTTGTTCCCGCACCGCTAACAAGATCGTTCGTAGCACATGCCTGCCCTGCGAAAGAAGCGCCAATGCCTCCCGGAGGGCCAGGCTTCTGTAGAGGTACCTGAAATATGTTCATGCGTCTTCCTCTGCCCTGGTTTGGTCCCAGCAACGGCACTGCACAGTAAGTGCGGAGGCTGCATGTAGATGAAACATATCATCGTAAGTATTATTTCACACTGCCACTTTCTGATCATGCCTAGCTGATTTCTACGACGTATTTGGGGCTGCGGCATCAAATTGCACTTTCTCTGCCTCCGCAATGTGAGGCCATGCGTTGACGATCCTTCTCACGAGCACCTATCAGCGCACCCACCATATCACCATCAGACAGGCCTTGGCAATGGTACTCCGTCGTCCAGTGGTCTGCTCCCAGCTGGCGAAGGAAGCTACGGTGGAGGTAGAAATCATCATGCGTTGAGTTGATCTGTTTGCAGTGCAGTGCTGCGGCAGAGGGTTGTTTGACCTGTCCACCACTGGCAGGGCGACCAGGGCGCACCCCTTCAATCAGGGTGTCGCCGATCACATCCGTCTTCGTCTTCAAGTTGAAGGGGCCACTGCACTGTCACTGCCATCCCGAAGTTGGCCATAGGAGGCGCTCAGTGCGGGTCTGTAATGTGTCGTGCGTATTCGTTACACGTTCTCCCGCGAGACTCTGTCCGATGTTGATGCTCTAAAGCGCGTCTTGGGCGCGTCGGTTTGCGAGAGGGCGGGTTTGGTCACGGAGATGACGACAACACATGCCGCGGAGCCTGTTAAACCCCGATCCTCTCGGTTATCCAACGAAGTCACATCTTCCTGCAATACGCACTGTCCCGAACACCGAGTCGACGTCGGTAATACGACATAAGTATACGTACACTGCTCAGCTACAGTACTACAAGAACCAGGACATGCAACACGGCTGCTATCCTCGCTACCCGCGCAACGTCTTGTACGCATTCCCTGATTCCGCGTTACCACTCCTCCTCCCTGCTGCATTCATTCCATCCGATAGCGAAGCCCACGCCATAACAAAAGCCGCCCCGTCTCGGCGTTCGCTCTGAAAGGCAAGATCGTACACTCTGCTGCAGCCACCTTCGGACGCGAGCAATCGTCCGCACCCAAGTCGTTCCCGCTGTAACGCCACGGCAGCTATGGGAAATAAGTCTTCGTCGCTGACAGGTCAGAAATACCCTGCACGCAAAGATAGAGACGGTGGGAAGCTACATGGATTGATGTAAGGGTTCACTGTGCGCTGTGGCCTTGCTGTCTCTCTTCGACTTCTTTCGTGACTCGTGCAATGCCGCCACACTACCGTGCTACGGTCGCTCGGGACATCCCAGGACGCCAGGGCAGCTTCGTGCGCGCCAGGCTGCGACCGAGAGCGATCGAACAATCGTACGGCCCGCAGCTACTTCTGCCGGGCGCACTCACTGTCTCAGGACAGTAAGATTCCGATGCTCGAGAACGTTCTGCTCATCCCGTCACACCCCGCGTGGAGGCTAGGTGTGATGGTTGAACAGTCTCTCGACAACTATAGCACGCAACTCCGCCCTTACGGCTCGTAACCCGTTCTAGCTGGCAGAATATGTGAGGTGTCATTCGCCTTTTGCATGCCAGTTGCCGTGAGTCATCAGCGGATCGTGGAGGCACTGGAGATCATGCCGGATGATCGTGCAGAGCGTGAGGCTGTAAAGCTCCCGGGATTGAACTGTGTATGACTTCTTAACTGTGGAAACCGCATTCTGGCGCCTTGCGAAGGCGAGATAGCCAGTGTGCGCGCGAAAGCGGCGGGAGGTACGTACCTTATACAACTTATCACTGCCACGATGCCAGTGCTTTACCACCACCGGCGGGGAATCGACTGATGGCCACCCCATAGGGATCGGCCGTTCCCGCGAAGCAACGTTAGGCTTGAGGTCAGCGCAAAAGTGTAACGTCTAACACGCCGCATATACCCGGATAATGCCGTCACTGTTCCTCTTAGTACGTGATGCCAGCGCCCGTGCTACCAGGACTCTCGCTGCACTAGGATGTATATAGCTTGTATTTCCAGGAGAGACCCTACCGTGCCGTATGATGTACGGTCAACTATCGTAAAAGCCGGGCGCCATCGCTGAACTTGAGATATCTTGGATATTCCCCATTTGTGTCGTACCCCGGGGCCGCGCTACTGCACTGCGATAGCTCTGTTGTGGATTCATTTCGATAGAGTCACCCACTGTGCAATTCTTGAACTCTCAGCACTGGCAGACTCAGAAGTACTGGCTCCAGAGGGGCATTGCGAAGAAACCTTAGTACGGCATACAACATGACTACAGTCATTGATGTCCTGCATCACGCTGGGGTTTGTCATCACGCCTTAGGTCCAGAGTTGTCAGCAGCATTGAGACTTCTCGACGTGGCCTTCTACTTGCTTGGGAAAGGAGGAACTTGAAAACGGCGATGGCATGTCAATGCGCAATATCGGACGTGATAATCAAATTTGTAGAGGGCCCTACAGGCCCTAGGTGGCCACGCCTGATATCTAGTAGCGCTTCTTGGTGTTGGGTCAGTCAACAGCGAGGCTGCGTCGTTGACACGCACGTAAACAATCGAGGCCTCAATGTCCGGAGCGCATTTTCAGTCCTGGCATCAAAGTAGTGAGATCGAGACCCTACCTCGTTCCGGGGATCTGGTGCCAGTGGTGCCCGTAGCCTACTGTAGCAGCAGTGCGTGCGTGTGTTAGGAAATGGTGTGCGGTTCAAGACGCCCCTATCACTTGAACGTGCTGATCAGCGGGCAGCCTGTTTGTGCATCTGCGACCCGCGACAGGAATGGTAAGTTGCAAGTGTATCTGCTATCTATAGTGGCACACGAGGCTTTGCAGGATTTCTTCGGGATTCTGACAGAATTGAGAGAAGACGCAAAGGTGGCTTTCACGACCATGTGGCGGAAGATGTACGTTATGCCACTTGCATGAGATGCGAGCCACGATGTAAGATGTCAAATTCAACAGAAGCCAGACCTCGTTGCGCTACACAAGGCAGGATTCACTGCATGTATGGAGGAAGATGGATTTACCCAACATGTTGCGCTGTGCATGTCAATCAGTGTGATGAAGCTGAGGAGGTTCTCGTGTAATATCATGGCACATTCTTGTACGCCAGTGGCGGGAGCGACGAGAGCGGGGAGTCGGACGGTATGGAATATTTTAGAACCAATATTCGAAGACGTGTCAGGGGACCAGATCTGGTAACTACGGCCTCAATGGCACGGCCGGGGCTGTTCGGCGATCGGTGCCATCAGCGTCATGGCAGCCCTGACGAAATTAGTCTGGGAAAATAAGCCCAATGTGGCCTAATGGCCGCCTGATGATCTTCTTGCCCGCCGGCGAGCTCAGCAGCGCCCGCACTTATTTCTGAATTTACGTGCAGAATGGGCACACAGCCTGAGGAAACACAAAGGCAGACAGGGCGACAGCCAACTCACAGGCCATACAATCGTACCGCGGACGGGCGGAAAGGGCCGGCGCCGCGCGGCCTTCGCGCGGCGGAGGCGACTGTTTCAAGAACTCGAAAAATGGGGAGAATTCGCGTTCACTCATTGTTCGTCGCAATGTTCCAGAAAATTGGATTATCTCTGTTTGCTGCAACCCTCAGATCGCAGATCGGGACTTACCCCGATGACCTGATCCGCTACAACAATCATCTCGTGCGCACGACCACCGCGCTGCCTCCTCCCATGAACGCATCCCTCCCATTTTAAAAGGATGGATCACCTCCCGGGGGGGCTTCCCATCGAAAGCTTCTCCCAACCCTACAGCGTCATGGCCGACAGCCTCCATTTGTGCGTCCTCCGCCTGCCTCCCACTTTTCTACCACTCACTTCTCTTAGCAATCCGCACGCGCAGTATATGCCACCATCGTACTTCACCCAGCCGCACGCCCCCGGTCATATGCATGTGGTCGCCCCGCCCACCAGACACGACACAGTAGCCACTGCCCAGAGGAAGCGCCCTAAGTATACGCGCAGCAAGACGGGCTGCCTGACGTGTCGAGCGAAGAAGATCAAGGTGTGTGCCTTAGTCGGTGGCGCGGTGGCGCGTGTTTTATCAACCAACTGTCCCTTCTCAGTGTGACGAGTCTAAACCCAACTGTCTGCGCTGTACACACGGGCAACGTGAGGTAGGTAGCGTGTATTCTCCACACTGTCCACACCCTGACGGCTATCCTGCAGTGCACCTGGCCTGAGGGTGTTCCGTCCCGGAAGAAGCCCGCGCAAAAACGGGACTCTGCATCGGACACCGGTCTCGAGACTCGCCCGTCGACGGCTGGTTCGTCGGGGGTGTCTGAGGCGTCAACGCCGTCCAATCGCGGTATCACTCCACCGCTCAAGCGGGAACCCGCTGACGTCGGCCTCCCTTCTATGGTTTCACGCCGACACAGGTACGCCGAACTTGTCAGGGAGTGGCTATCGGCCTCCGCTGATGTGCGCCTAAGTGAGCCTTCAATTCAGCCGCCGACAATGAACGACATGAACGCTATGAGACGCCAGAGGTATGTGGCCGCGTCGTAGCGCATCGCTGTGCGCTTACGCCTCTCCGTAGCACGACCGTGCCCTCTGGAACAACGCATGGATACCCTGTAAACCCCACGCATACCCAGCTCCTGCCTGCAATCCCAGAAGTTTCGGCGTCATACGCTGCCTCCCAATATCATCAGCACTATCCTACTAATCATCAATACGCACATCCATCCTCGGCTTCCCTCATCCTTCCTCGTCTCGGCCCTCAACAGGGCAGCATGCACACTATGCGCTCGATGACACAGCCTAATGCCACCCAATGGTCTCCCTCGTTAGTGGCGGATCCGGATCCTTTGGGACCCTACGTAAGCCCGCCAGCTTTCTTAGCATCGTCCTCGTCTTACGAGGACGTCTTCCAGTTTGCATCGCCCCAGGAGAGAAACTTGGTGGGGCATTCTTCGCCTAATGTCCACGACTTTAGATATCAATGAATCGATTTGTTTTTCTTTTACAAAGATCCGTCATTATATGCACAACGCCATAAGCTTCATTATGGCCGTCCCGGTTAAGAACCCAGTCGCCAAAGCGAATCTCGCGCTCGCGTGCGGAGGACCCGCCACCGGAGCTGACGTCGCCATTGAGGCGTTGCGTACGGCACTGATGGGTACGGCCTCCGTCCACCAATCCTTCCTTTGTTCGCGGGGCCTCGTGCAAGGCGGTGCTGACGAAGCCATGGCGCGCGCAATCTCGTACCGGGACAAGTCCAACCACCTGCTCTCTGTGGCATGCCGCACGCCGGAAAGCGCGATGACTGACGCGGCGTTGGGTGCAGCAGTAACCATTTGCCTCATAGACGTGAGTCTTTCCGTCCAATCAATTGTTGCCAACGCTCATCATCGGACGAGTAGATTTTCTCGAGTGGGCGCAACTGGTCGGAACCGCTAGAGAAGGCGAAGAAGCTCGTGCAATGCCGAGGAGGACCAGCAGTGCTGCTGGCAAGAAGTAACAAGGTGTCACTATCACGACTATTTCTTGAGATTGCGGCAATTTATGAACTCTTCGGTAAAGATCTCGCTTACATGTCCATACTCATTCGCTGAAACGTAGCAGGTTGTTTGGTCAACGCAGATGCACCGACTCTTTTGGCTCCGAGCGCCGACAGCTGGTGGTTCGTTGTTTCATGTCGCCACTGTAATGCACACAATCCTCATCAATGTAGGTTGGACCAAACGAGTTCGGCGGACACCCTCTCTCATGTGGAGGAAGGGTTTGGTGTCTCTCGGGAGTTCATACCCGAGCTAGCACGGGTGCGTCACAAAGCATCGTACCGAAGCCACGTGGATTAAGCATTGCAATCTAGGTCGTGACCTTTGTCGCGCGTGCGCTGAAAGCCCGCGCGACGGGTAGCGACTGCAAGGACGTTGTCGCTCAGGACAGTGACATCGTTGCAGAGGCTCGCGCGTTGTATCAGTCCATTGGTGATTGGATGCCTTTGCATGATGTCACAGATAGCAGGGTATGGGCGGGAGATCGCATCTACCAGAACGCCGTTCAGGTAGGGCTGTCCCGCGCCCTCAGTCTGTCTCACAAGTGTACTCAATCACGGGTGTTATCCTACAGATACTCCTGTTGCGTGAGATCCTCGACACGCCACCAGAAGACGAGGCCGTACAGCGACATGCAGACATCGTGGTCACCCTTTGTCTACAGTGTGGGCAAGGCAGCATGAGCGTAGAGTGGGTTATGCTTGCGCTGGTCGCAGGGGCCTCATGTCTAACAACGTTGTACAGTCTCAACTGGCCCGTCATCATCGCGGGCTCGCAGATGTTTGGCTCAGATCGAACGCGTGTGCTGGCCGTTTTCGAGATGTTCAGGTTCGTACTCAGAAATCTCCCTTGTATTCCCGCGTTGCTAACTCCACTCGTCAGGACACAATGTGCGTGGATTTTGTCCCATACTGTACGTCCTTAATTAATCCTCTTTTTACAGGCTGTTATGAGATTGAGACGGCGGAGTACATAGTGTCTCAGGTGAGTTGAGCTCACACCCCACCATGGCTGTGCACGCTGACACATGGTTTAAAAGGTTTGGAACAGACTGGATGGTGGCAAGCAACTTAGAGCAGACTGGCGAAGCGTGATGGAAGACAATGACCTGAAGCACCTCATCCTATAGAAGTACCTTGTTGTGACTGTTGTTTGTTGACCTGCTCTCGTGTTTCATCGCTCTCATGTATCGACGTATATCATAGTATATTACCTATTTTATCCGTGTTCCCCATCACCGCACCGGCGCATTGCGGGTGCCTTTACTGTCACTGCGCAGAGCGAAAACTTCAAGACCCCGCCTCTCGGGCACCACAGGGCGCGTTTCAGTCCCCTTCGTTGCAGAAGGTTGCAAATGACCGTGCTGCGGCGGCGGCGCCCTTCCATGGCGGTGACCTCATCACAAGGTTAATATTTCCCCGGGGGTCGTAATCTAGATGAGGCGGCACTGGCAGCACAACGCCGCAACCCCCAGCCTCCACTGGCCAAGAGAATTCGGCGCCGTAGAAACTCGGACGTGGCAACTTGCAAGTCACGATCGGGTCACAACACACGAAGCCACCGGAACATGTATGAAGAGGCCCCTGCCAATCAGTCAGTAGTGCCCAGAAGATACAAACAACCCCGACGGCACTCGGCGGGGCGGGATGTGGCCAGTACTACATCGACCCACGAGATATATTGGAAGCGTCTCGAAACAGGTTCTGTGTTGGCAGGTGAGCGGACTCAACATCTGCCCGACTCGAGGATGTTCATGAGACTGCCACCTGTTACCTCCGACAAGACGGACATGCACCAGTACTTTCCCTCTTTGTCAAAGCCGGTGCACTTGTAACTGCACGAGACGTCAAGCTTGTGTCTGTATCGGGCCCCATTTGAACAAGTTCTCATCGCTACCTATAGATCATGTGTCTGACGGTGTTATACTTATCTCCGTTGTCGATTGCTACAGCAGAGTATAGCAACCACTCCCTCTCCCCCCTTCCATTTTCACTATTCAGGCATATAATTCACAAGCTGCGCCTTTTTGGAGGCCATATCATTACGCACCCGACCTTAGTAAACGTCCGGAAGGGATCCGTTAACCAGTTTCGAGGGTAGCGCAGAAAGAAAAGACTCAGCCTATCAACGCGAAGCTGAGTAGCGGGCGGAACTTACTCCACGTGCAATAGCTTGTACGAGTTTGGAGTCCATGGCCGCTCGAAGAGGAGCAGAGTCCCATATGATGCAGACATCGCTTGACTAGTTCGCGTTTGACAGACATAGGCATCTGCCACATACAGTGGGTTGCATTTGACTTCTGCGGGACTGACTGAGCTAACCTACCTGAACGACTACGCACATCAAGCAGGCGGCGACGGACGCTTGTGCAGGTATAGTGATATTCTCCGGTCGGGCTGAGTCCTCCAACTACGCAGGAAGCAGTGCACTCACATAGACCACACCACGGTGTAGAGCCACACCGCGACGAATGGCCTCAGAGTGGCTGCGAAGTTTGCTCTGTCGTCACGTCTCGCCAAAATGGTGAAGTGGCGGGTACACTGAGATACCCTGGCAGGGCGTCCTCACGGGAGAAAGCGCGCTGGCATGCATAATGCCGGCAGTATCATTGGCCAATCTGCCAACATTGCGTTGACTATAAGGGGGTGACTCGGACCGTAGAACGAGAATCTCAAGTCCATAAACTCACCTCGACACTGAACGCAGCACTTTTGGAGCCGGCACAAGTCAGAAACGCCAATCCCGGGCAATCAGGGCGGCCTTGTCGGTCGTCGTGTGATAGAACGACACAGCCCAAGAGATGCTAGACAACAAGACAAAGCGTGATGACAGCAATTGGAGGCGGTACCCCGAGGGATTCTCAGTCATACGAGGAGGATGGAGAAATGCAAGTGCGCTCCCGGGGAAGCAAATGATCACGACAGAGCACCGGATGAACCACAGGGCCAACGTTGTACGCGCGTTTGGGGATGAGTCGAAGTGAGAGAGCGGTACCCGAAGTCACAGTGACTCCTCTGTTTGCCCGTGTTTGGTCAGTGGCTGTAGGCGGACGTGATATCCATTCCGACTCGACTCTCCGCTGACTCCTGCTGCTCGTATATCCTCCGCTTGCCCTCTCAACCCCTTCGTCCAACCTCACTGCAATTTCAAACCGCTGCTCTCTTGGGTTCGTGCTGCTGAAGCAACGAACTTGAGATCAATTCGGATCGTCCTGACTTAGGACATCCGCCAAACCCACAATTCGCAATGTTCACTCGCTGCCCGTCCCAAACCAGATACCCCCACCCGTCCCTCGTTCCGTTCCGTCGTGTTTTCAGAACCAGTCTTTTCCCCGCTACCAACATCTCGCTCGTTAACTCTATCATTATCACCCAGTCCATTTCGCCGATTCATGCTCTCGTCTAAGTCTTGAAAGCTGCATGCAAGCTTCCTGTCCCCTGTCTTGACAACCACCACCACTCGCATTATTCTCCTATCCTTGGAATGCACGCAGTTTCTCAATGTTTGTCCCATCGTGGCCCCGGCGCAACGCGCGCTAGGGCCCGCTGGCAGCCCTACTCTTCCCTCGCCTTATCTGGTTCTAATACACCCTCGCGCACCTCCTCTCCCTTTTCATATCTCCCAACTCCCTCGTCCTCTGTGTGCTCTTCTCCTCCGTCTATTCAAACCCATGCCGTATGTGACACCGAATCAATCAAACCTCAATATGCCCGTCACGTCTCGCGGGTGGGATCGTTGCGCGAGGCGCAGAAAGTACGCCATGTCACGGGTCTCATTGGTGAGTCTTGATTTGCTTTATTCTGTACCATCATTGTTGCCGCTTGAAGCATGGAACAATTGAACATCATCGTGCATGCTCGGCATCTGATGCATGTCTTCCATGTTGTTCCAGTTTTTGGGAGGGCACGTGTACGGGAACATCCCAGGTCAGCTTACGAACGTTACCACAGATAAAGCCATTCGTTCACTCTGTGACACCTGGCGCGCCGACATTATCCCACCCGCGTTCGCAAACTCTCCCACACCTCCGCCCGACTCTTCTCCGCCTCTCGATTCTCGCCCGCACTCGGAGGACATCCTCCAGAGTTTCCAACAATTACCATCTCCCATCTCTCCCTCCACGCGACCAACGGCATTTCCTGCTTACTATGAACCAAGATCAGCGGACTCGGCGACGGATACGGCACCGATCAAGGGGTTCGTCCATGAAGTGCTGCGCCGCTCAAAGACCTCTGTAGGAGTTCTGCAAACTGCGCTATGCTACCTGGAAGCGGTGCGCACGCGCCTCCCGGACGTGCTTCGGAAAGATCGTGAGAGGATGATGGCCGGCCACTCCGGCGCAGAAGAAGAAACGTATCTGGATCGCATTACAGTTCAAAATGTCACCGAAGGCTCTGCCTGCGATGACTGCACTGAGGCTTCTTTCGACGCAGCAAGTACCCTGCGCGTGTCGGGCGATGCGGATTCGGTCGTGGACTCTCCTTCGTTCGGCCCTGTGGCCGCAGTAGTTCCCACTGAATGCGCGACGTCCGAGACGAAACAGGACGCTGTGTTACCCCCCCTTCCACCTCAGCCTTCGCCTCTCCTCTGCCCCCGTCGGACCTTCCTCGCCTGCTTGATCCTGGCCTCCAAGTTCATGCAAGACCGCTCCTACTCCAACCGAGCGTGGGCTAAACTCGCTGGCCTGCCGCCGCGGGAAATTGGTAGGTGCGAGCGCGCCGTCGGTAATGTGCTCGAATGGCGGCTCTGGGTCGGCAAGGATCCGAACGCCGGATCTCGTCATGGCCGTTCTCTGCTGCGCAGCCGGAGCGATGGTGACGTCCTCTCCCCCGTCGCCTTTTCTGTTCCGCGGAATGCTCCCTATCCCACCCCGCCGCCAACTCCATATGGCCCGGACATCGCCTCACCCGCTGAGTTCGGGTTGTTGAAGGTGTCACGCCTCGAGAGTACACGGACGCGCTGCTTGCGGCGCTCCGCGACGGTCCCCTCCCTAGACACCAAACTTCCTGCCTCGTACGACGCGACTTATCCTGCAGTGTTCTCGTCGGTGGTTGTGGAGGAGCCGGTACCCCTCGAAGCATCGGACGCGCACCCAATGACCTCGGATAGCATGTCGCTTGGCCCGTACGCCGGTCAGGTTCCGTCTCCGCAATGGTCCACGCCGCCGCTGTCGTATTCGCCCATGTCGACCTCCTCTGATGGCTTGGATGACCGCACCGTGCAACTGGCGCCCCTCCCTGAATTCCCTGAGTCTTCGTCGACCCTTGGATTCTCGACTGGCGGCCCGGAAGCATGGCGCAATGGTCTCGACGCAAGCAAGATCGGCCCGACATTTTCGAAATACAATACGTTCAATTTTCCGGGATTACCTGCTGTTAGCATGCCTTTCCCTGTAGCCATCGTCGACGCCGGTGTCCCGCCTATTCCGTCTGCAGACCTCGGACCAATTCGCCTACCTTCTTTCTCTGTCGGATTCTCTTTTTGTGGCTGATACTGGTGATTGTATTACTATCGTTGAGTCCCCTGTTCTCTCGGTCGTGTGTGAAAGGGAGGAGAGCGGGGCGGGAGGTTCTAGACATGTTTAGTCGTCTCCTAATTCGCGGCTGCCTCTGCTGTACATATTCTCCTCCGTCTGTTCCTTGTTTCTTTCCTCCTGTGCTTGTGTCCATGTTGTCAATATTTCTTGCTCACGATATCTTGTCTGTTATTTGCAGAACGTACATGTGGTGTGTGGCTGACGCCTCGACTCACCCCCTCAAGACCTTCACTTTACACGGGCTGGGGGATTTCCGTTCGGTCGTCACCCTGCGACCCACCTCGCCGATATGCTCGATGCGTTACTCCTTTACGAGTATTTGGCCTCGCATTCGTGCGTGGCGATCGCGGGCGCGGGGCGTTTCAGCCGAGCTCCTCACCACTCGGGATAGCTACGCAGTCAATTGCACTCGCGGCTCCTCGAGTCCTCATAAGCATGTCGCGTGCATGGATACAGTGCTGATCGTGAGTCTTCAGACATATTCGTTCTCGTGAGCTGTCCCTCGCTGTCGGCTCACGGGAACGTCCCTTTGCCTTGTGTGCAGTCTACCTCCACCCTTCTGGGGTGTGGAGACAATCTCGGTTGCACAACGTCACATGAATCTACCGCCGCCCCGTCATGGCAAGCACCTTTGCCGCTTTCGCACACGCGGCATGGCGAGTTGGGGCTCGCTCGCTCAGGAAAATGCGCTTTCTTACCACATTGATGCTGTTTTTTTTGGCGACGCAATTGCAGGAGTGCGAGAAAGCTCACCCCCTGTCGCTCTAACAAGAACCGGCTTTGGGTGGCGGTAGCTACGTTCGTGCAATCGATGTGAGCAGTGGTTGTTCCGCAACTCTGGACGAAGATCATTGTGATCATGGTTGTTGCGATAGACAGTAGCTTCAAAAGGCGTGCGCGAGTTTGAGCATCCTTTCATCGGCCGCCTGTGCGTTGGACTACAATGGATGTAGTGAGCGCATAATCTTTTTGTCACAGCTAATCAACGACAACGTAGGTATTCGATCACGTGGAAGCCTCCATTAGTCCCCGCTCGCGCATCTACTTCGCCTGTTAGGCCAGCAACATATCATACATCCGGGAATGGTTCGTTGGGCCAAATCATTGCAATCAGAAGCTTTCTCATGCACAGCTCTAATGCCTTTGTGTAGGTTACGCGCCTATTCACCGGCGATCCTACGAGCTACGTTGTAACACTTCAGACAGTACAACACTACTTCAACGTCTATCATAGGGACGGCACGACCAACAGGTAATGTATAGGCAGCGTGCTGTTGTCACGAACGTAGACCCATACATGCATAATCGGCTTATCTCGTCCCGCACGATTGCTGACCTGGTCTTATGCTCATAGTCTCACTGTCTTGCATCCTACTCGTGCATTCCAGCGCATAATTCATGGTGGCTCTACCTTGGGCAGCACTGGGCGGCGCACACAAGGCGCTTGGCGGGCGCGTATTGCCTCCGTATCACGTTTCTGTGCTCACCTTGTGGACTCCCCAGGGATTTTGATGTCTTCCTTGCTTCCGAGGATCCGCTCCTGATAGCTTACAAGCATGCCTCCTCCCCGATCCGCTCGATCCTCACGATCGCTCTCCCTTGCGGTATGTATAGCGACTGCCTTTTCAGCAATGTGCTCGCACACTTGAGCTATAGTATCAACCTTTTGAGGACGATGCCGCAAAAAATAACAGCTACCGATGTAGCGATCAGCTCTCCTTGGTCAGATTGCAAGCAAGCCATCCCGACGGCGGATCTGGTGCCTTGGCTTCAAGCAGAGAGATCTGATATCAGTTAGGCTTCCCCGTAAAACGTTAATCTCTGGCGAGATGCATGACGAGATGCATGCTTATTTGTGATGCGAGCATGGACTTGCGATGGACGAAGCGTTATGTCGGTGAACCTTCAAATCCGCTATGCAAATAATGTGGGGCCCATATAACACGAATACCCGAGTCATTGAGGCGGCCCGACCCTGATTTCCGCTGTCTGAAGGATGTCACGAAACTTTGTAGAATGGACAGGCCTCTCAATGCTACAAATGAAATCCAGCAATAGAGTGAGCAGTTGTTACAAGATCAACGGGACCAAAACTTGGCAAAAGCAATCAAGCGGAAGGCTCGACATGTCATTGTTTGTAGACGCGTGTGATGATTACATAAGCAGCAACAATAGGCTGGCGTTGTTATGGTTTTGTTTTGGGATGTGGGCGCGCTGCCCATATGCGTCGAAGACCGGAAGACGGCGAGGCCAAGCTCGTGGCTTATATTGCTCCGTCCGTCGTCGTTGATCGCACTCTTCCCCTCACCACCACCAGTCAATGCTAACGGCCGGTTACATCCATCCTCCCCCGCTGTGCACACATCCATCCTCCAGCATGTCTACCGGCTCATCCAGCGACGACGCCGCTTCTACATCCCCGCCTCTCCGGCCCCTCCAGCGAATGTGGCCGTCGGCCAATGACAAGGCCCACCACCAAGAGCCCATTGGCGCAGACCCTCGTGCGCTCATCGGGAAGGTTCTCAAGGGCATCCGCAGCTCGCCCGCCCATCCTTGCGTCACGCTTTACTTCGCCGATAACACCTCGTACCAAATCCGTGTCGATGGGTACGACCCGAGGCACCGCGGCATCCCCAAAACGCTCGAGGCCGACTCCAACTTTGAGCCGTACCTCAATCGCCCTGGCGAGCTCTTGGACGTCTCCCTCACCGTCGTGAACGCAGCGAAAATCACGCTGTCAGACAAGGCATTCGATGCAAGCGGGAGGGGGAGCAAGTGGGACCAGGCGCACTCGGGGATCGCGATGAAGTTCAAGGAGCATGGGCACTGGCACTGTGTGTGGGCACAGCTGGCCGAATACGACGATCGTTATCCGGTGACGTGCGTTTTCCGGAGCTACAACGACGTATATCTCGATGTGCTCCGGCCCACGACGAAGAAGCCACGAATTAACCGACGGAAGGGTCGTCACAGCGCCCCGCAATGAAGCACTGAATCGGGGTTTCCGACAGGTGAGTTACAGTCCTGGCGGTCTTGAGCTGTGAGCTAACTCTGTGACGAACAGTATTGGGGTGCAGATGTATGATGACTGCCATTTCAATGCGTGACGGACATTGAGCTGTATCCCAAGGACTCCTCCATCGTCTTGTTGTAGCTGCTTGCATGCTTGTTCGATCTTCCCGCATCTCCGTTGTTGTACCTGCTCGTGTGATTGTCCGATCGCATCCCATCGTTGTACCTGCCCGCAGGCTTGTACGCCCGCACTACATCTCTGTTGTATCTTGTATAGTAGCGGATAGTATCCGACGGCTTGTTGACAATGAAATGTACCTGACTCCACGTAACCTGACGGTCTGTCACATTGTGTCTGAAGAGAGTGTCTGATGAGAGGATCTTTGTATTGAGTACCAGCTACCAAGTACATTCCCATACGAAGTGCGATTGGCGGCGAGCGTGGCCGCCTCGATGTGCAGTGGTGAGGCGGGTCAGGAGCGACTCGGAATACCAGACCGCACCAAGACCACGTGTAGAGAGCCGTTTCTGCATAGCAACGACGAAGTCGGCCACGAGGCAGTTGTCCGATGGGAGGAGAGGAGCCGATGAGAGCCTTTCTGCATCAGGTCAGAACCGCTTTTACGCCCTGGACCTCACTGGTTGTACCGAGATAATATGGCGCACCCGCCTGCAGTCTGCTTGACCTGAGCAGCGGAGATACCATTTGTGGCCTTCACGTAAAGAGCTGGCGCGAAGAGTCCGATCCTCGCGGACGGGCCGTCGCCGTCGTGTTGTGTGATGCAAGCCTCGCCGCTGCAGTGAGGAACAGAGACGGTTGCAACAGAGACGGTTGCTGGCGTTACGTCGAATTAGGAGAGACACGGGACGATGAACGCGAGGACTTATGGGGTTTCTTGATACCGAAGCTGCTGCCAGCTGGTCGTATAGGATGAGGAGCCTGGACGGGTGGGGAACAGCAGAATTGCCGCCAGTCTTCGCAACGGGGACTACGACGAGGCTCCAAGTAGGTGCGCAGCTCGGCAGGTGCGCTGATAGAATGGTTCCGAGGCGAAGCATCGGTGGTACCGCCGTGTCCGTATAGAAATGCAACTGCGGTCGTGGCGAAAGACGCTTGTCAAGTACAGGCGGGCGAACAAGAACTTGTCAGATACACCTTGCGGTCAGATGCGGCATGAGCCTACACACCACAATCTTCCAGGGCTTCCGGATACAGTGGAACATTGGCATCATTGTCCAGCGACTGTCCACTGGATGTAGCGCTACCATGCAAGTTTGGGTCTAGTGTGATATGCCGTGAAATGTCCCCGTACCGCGCTTCGTGATGCCTGCAGCGCCAGCCGTCAGCTATGTCGGGCAATGTCTCCCGATCCTGTGGGCCCGGTATCTGAACGCCAGACCAAACTCTAAACAGGTAACGAAGATGCACCAGTACGGGTTGAGGCAATTTGCGGACGCTCTTGGGACGCTCGCTGTTGAGAAGGATCCTTGATCCTTGATGAAGCGGGGGAATATGCAAGACAATTTCTTTTGGTTCAATGGAAGGTCGGGGCCTGGGATAAAGCCCATCGAACACTGCATTCAATTATTCCGCACGTACTCACGGCGGGTTCGTCAGGGAAGGCGGGTTGAACTCTAACGACCGCTAGCATAGCATGGATGTCGTAAACGGATCGGTGACAGAGCGCAGCTTGCGAACGCGTATGCCTTGGTCGAGTACTTTGGTCTGAAAGAGAACTATTTACTGAATAGGCTAGGTTGTGTCCATTTAACATTGGCTGCAGTCGCGGAGGGTGTGTGGCCGAACTCACTATGCATCTAGTGTTATTCCGACTACCCACAGAGGCCGCGGGGAACGCAGTTTCCCGAATGAGTCCTGAGCATTGACGGAAAAGTCTACGTGTTCACATAGGCCGCCGCAGTAACTTCATGGGAACGTGGGTCTCATTCTGGGAGGTGGGTCAGGGCAACGACAATATCACAACACCAGACCTCTACACCTGAGAGATAGAGGCATTGCATAGTTCGGCCACCGACACGCATCAAAGGGGGAGCTTAACTGCCATGCAGCGAACGTCGTGTAACAGAGCACCCCTACCACGGCTTGTTGACGAATAGGAAGGTTGCTGAACTGGAGAGGGGTACTCGAGCTCGTGAGCTCCGCCTTGGCGGAGCTAACGCACAATGTATATCACCCACGTCCATTTTAGTGCGTCGGCACGTATAGGGCATCTGACATAGTGCATTGCTCATAGGAGCACTACAGCCTCATATTGCCAAGCCCTCTGTCACAACCCACGACGAGGCTATAGTATGTAGAACATACCTAGACATCCGGCCCGAGACTGTCATACCAGGCGTGCTCCATGGACCATGGTATGAATCGCGCCGGCAATCGGAAACATACTCCTCCCCTGTGGTCGATTTTTGGCAGCTCACTGTAGCTGTCTTCATCGACGTGCTCCGCCCGGTCTACGATTGATGCCGACAGAAAAATGTGTCGCACGTATACTTGGACACCAAGACCGACGTAGGCGGGTGAAATTGTATGACAGGGCGTCACGGGATGGTTTGTTTATCCGTTCTACAATGCTGAGAATGAGTCATCTTTGGATCCATGACACTCAGGGATGGCGAGCCAGATTCCTGTCGGGCACCAAATCCACTGACGGCGTCATGGTAATTTGCGTCCCAGATGTGCTCGGTTGAGGTTGCTCTCAATGCACAGACTGTATCTAGCATATTTTCAATCTACTCAGTTGACAGGAGATGATGGAGCGTATGGTCAGCTCACCGATAGGGTATCCCCCAAACTTTCCCCCGGGACCGTCCTCAAGCGACGCCACACCGTTTGCGCATCGATCATCCGTCGCCGCACTTGAACACAGGCTATCGGTCATTCGCTGAGTGTTTCATAGCCTAGATGGATTCCAACGTTGACGAACAGAGTTGCGACGTGCTACAATGCTGGCTCGACAACAGCCTGTCCGCCCGTGTGCTACTCGCAGCCAGGATCGCGTCCGGTCTGATTGAGTTGAGATCGCTGAGATCGCTGGTTACCGTGTGACTCCAACGGGACTTCTGCTTCTCGAAGGCGAAGACGAGGGGGCGATAGAGTCGGGAAGATTACGGCCTGAGCTGTGAGTAGCACGCGAGCGAAGAAGGCTGCTGGCTGCGAGAAGGCAGGAGGCAAGCATGGGCAGGCGTTCCCACGGTTTCTATGTCTTCGCCTAATCAACGGTCTTCAGCCCGGGTGTCCCTCGCCTCATTAACCCCCAATAATCTCGGTATATCCATCCTCCTCCCTCCACGCCCTGTGTTGACTCTGTCGCAGGGACGGTTCGGAAGCTGAACTCGGTGCTATTTCCGATCAAGTACAGCGACAAGTTCTATCAGGATGTCTTGCTCCCCGAGGCTGAAGAGTTCTGCAAACTCAGTGCGTCGCAACACATTGCTCGGAGACTTGTTCGTTGACCATGTATGCCCAGTTTACTACAATGACGTACCTGTGGGGACCATCTGCTGTAGATTGGAGACGGTAGACGGTAAGACGAGGCTGTATCTGATGACGATGGGTGTATTGGCAGTGAGTAGCACACGTTCCTTCCAGTCGACTGTTCCATTCAACTTTGCCCGCCGAAGCCGTATCGGTCCAGAGGTCTTGGGTCGCATGCCTTGGAGCACGTACTCAAAGCTGCAGCGGAAAACGGCAAGCCCAAAATTAAGGACATATATCTCCATGTCCAGGTCTCCAACGATGCGGCCAAAAAGTTCTACGAACGTCACGGGTTCAAAGAGACGAGCGTGTTCGAAGGGTACTACAAGAAGATAGTGCCTCATGACGCATGGGTCCTGGAGAGGGAGATCGAAGCACCCACTGCGGCTCCATGAGATCGAGGATACAGGATGTACTGGTAAGTGATACAGTATGTACAGACAGTGATCAGCCCATGTTCTAATATCAACTTTATATGTAGACGTGCCACGGGCGACTGGGTAGAACTGGGTGCTATGCTAGTGATGCGTGTACGGATTATAGGTCGCTCTCATAGTCCAATCCAGACTGGGGTTAGTACAGTTGAGATGAGTCGGCTCTCGTAATATATCGATGCGGGGAGTAGCAGATGATGTAAATCTACGACAGTGTGAGTGCTCTAGAACGTCTTCGTCAATCACGGGCACTTACAGATATGATAACATGTTACAGTGTCGAGTGCAGATACTCAGGCGGCGACTGCGTCTTCGTCAATGCCGCACTTCTTGACAAGCTGCGCAGCTGTTAGTGATGCGCAACGATGGAGATCCTCTTAGCGTACCTGGTGACGCTTCAGCGCGTCCTTGCGCGTGAAGGTCTTCCCGCAACCCCCGTTGCATACGAATGGCTTCTCGCCAGTGTGCGTGTCCCGGTGCCGCTTCAAGTCGTGCTGCCGATTGAACGACAACGCACACATGTCGCAGGAGAATGGCCTCTGCGGCGACGCCGGATACTGAGACATACTTGTCTGCTGTGCGTAGGCGGGGTGGCTCGGATACATCGACGGATGGGACGGCATGGATGGGGAATGTGGGGGCGACGCCGACGTGTACCCGTATGGATGCGTCGAGCGAGGGCGACTATTAGGTGAATGTGTGGACATCGTGTGCGCACCGTTCGCGTGATATGCGCTAGGCTGATGCATCGACATCGAGAGGGGCCTGTCGGTGCGCGTGCTGTACGTGTAGTGCAGCGAAGGGTCGGCCAGGTGGTAATTGGCATGGGTGCTCAAGGTGTGTGGGGGCACAGCAGTGTGCAGCCTCGCTGCCGAGTATGTTGTGGGGTAAGAGGGGGATGGGTACTGGTCCGCGTACGCGGTTTGATACTGACCACCAGATAGATGCGAAGCGTTATAAGGCGCACTTGGCGCAGCAGCATAGTGATGAGTGCGCTGGTCCGACATGATTTACAGGACGGGAGGGAATGCCGAGCCTCTGCACGAGATGGCGCACTTTTGTATATTTCAGAGCCGCTCGATCCCTTACTCATTTCGAACGCGCAACTCAGGCACGATCTTACTGCCGCAAAGGCGACCGGTATGACGGACTGGGGGTCTCAATGCGTACAAATCAAGTATAGCAGGTAGAACATATGATACGTCAACAACGGAGCTGGGGCTGTGTCCTATGTCTTATGTGTATGACGGCGGGCAGCCAAAATGAGTTAGGTTACAGTATACCTTCTATTACGCAGGAGCTCTCCGGTGAGGATGACAGAGCGGGTGTCCAACTTCTCCCTCAATCTAGCTAAAAAGGTCAAGAGAGAACAGGACTGATCATTCAGTCCGCTCTGAGCGGCCGAGTGCACTAGCCAGGAACGCACAAACATATTGATCCGGTCAGCCCGCTCTAATACTCCTCCTATACACTCATATCAATTTGTTACGATTTCAATACTCAGAAGGCCGTTGATGGCGTGACGGTACTCGTTGCAGCTGCCCCCCTCGTTGAATTTAGAACCAGCAGATACGCGCCCTGTCGCACCGAGCCGACGTCATCGAGTATCCAAGTTCGTTGACGTGGCCTCAAGAAGTCAAGTTCTCGTTCCAAACAGACAGACAAGGGGGCTTTCCTAGCTTCTATTGTCTGACACGGGAATTCCTGACGATCAAGTCGGCTCCATGACAGACCATATTCTGTGCGATCCCGCTGTCTCAAATGCGAGTGAACCCGAGGTCATCAGAGCCCCGGGCAGATTATTCAAATGCTGCAGTTGTCAGGGTCCGTGCATTCTGTCCCAAATCGAGTTTGAGTTTGCAATGCGCCATACTACTGGTGTCGCAGAGTTTTGAAGTTTTGATAGGAAGTTGATTGCAGTTTCAGACTTAGTCCGAGCTTAAGTAGCAGCGCATTTCAGGTCGTTCATGTCCATCACTTACGGAATGCATTTACCTCCGAAGCGCTGGACTTGCGGCACGAAGCGTGATTCCCGTTGTGTCGTTCGCCACATACGCACAGGCGGTGTGGCGTTCGGCTTGGCATGCCATTCAACGACCGGGGTGATCCGTTTAATGTTCAGTCATGGGGCTTCTAGGTGCTGTTGTAGAGAAGTTCTTAGTGTGCTTGCGCGTAAAGGGACATTTAGCACCGGAGACATATCCTCCATCAACCGACAAAGCGCTACCGAGAAGGCTGCGTTGCAAGTGATACAGTACGAGCTCCGCGGAACGCACCGTCAATGCGACAGGCGAGACGCCGCGACGTAGACCTGTGTGCACTTGCGTTGCATCCGCTGGACTCCTTCGGAGGGGCCGTGCGATGATCATGGCGACCAGCTGGTGGTTACGGATGCGAAAACGCTGATGGCGGCCGTCAGTGATATGCCGCTCAACTCGGGCTAAGTTTAAGGATATTGAAAGCAGCCCACTACGCATAGCCAAAACATTGAGAGCAAGCAGCTGAAAGGGGGTACGGCGGAGTAGCCTAAGGCCAGGAACGCTGTCAGGATATGTAGACTAGCCGGTCTAGCGGTGACTCGGTGTTCTGCCAGACCACTCAGCGCAGGCCGATAGTGTGAGGGTACAATCAATATGCACGGAATGGCGCGGATGGACATGTGGCTAGTGACCAGGAAGCTGGACGACGGAGAGTTGCCAACTACGCGAGCCGCTCATGCACAGCACTTGCCAAATTTGGATGCAATGCCGAGAAGCACGTAGCCGGCTTCTCGATCTGCAGCCGTCTCCTTCGTAGCCTCCTCATCACTGTCTTTGAAGGCTTTGGTCAATTACCTCCATTCACCCATCACTTACCTTGACATTACCTTGAGAACGGCCAAGCCCAACCGGTTTCGTTATGTCCAAACACGCATTAGCCTCTCCCACCGTCAGTCCGACCAAGAAGAAGGGAAAGAGCACTGGAAATCAATACAGCCTTGACCGATTCTTTGGGGGACCGTCAAATTCATCACCTGGACCCAGTCCCACACCGCCCGACCGTTCCTCGAAAGGTAAGGTCAAGCTGACTGCGCAAACATCTCAACAAGGTCCACTGTCCAACGCTGATGAAGGACGGCACTATCCGCCCGGTGCTCGTGGTACTAGCTCTATCGTACAAGACTCCGACGCCACCCTAGCTTGGAGCCTCGCGGCAGAGGATGGTCTCGACCTGGACAAGCTTAGAGAGCTCGAGGCAGCTGCGAAGCATAACTTGACTCGGCAGTCCCCGCCAGAACCGCAGGTGGAAATCATAATCATAGACGTCGATAACCTGAGCGGCCAGGAATCGTCTGCTGGGCCGTCCAGATTCGCCGCGCGGCCATCTCAGAAACCAGGCAGTAATCCGCAGACCCCGCATGAGCAGCCTGCAACCTCTTCAAGTGTTAGGGAAACCTCGACTCAGGCTCCCGTATTAGGTGGTTCTCATCGTGCCTCATCAGCAGACACAGTATACGCACGTCTAGATGTGGACCCTGCGTCGTATGTGGTCCTTGACAACATATGGACGCCTGGTCGGTCAATCCCGTACTCTTTCCTGGCTCACACCCTAGCTACTCTATCAGGGACCCGCTCCCGGATCGCAATTCTAAATACCCTGACCAATTGTCTACGAACCATCACGGAACAGCACCCTCAATCCCTGCTCCCCGCGCTCTACCTCCTCTCTAATTCGCTCTCGCCCCCATATTCGCCTCTGGAACTTGGGCTCGGTGGTTCAAGTATATCGAAAGCGATTCAACATGTCTCGGGTCTGACCGCCTCCGCGCTGAAGCGGCTATACAACACCACGGGTGATCCGGGTAAGCTCACAATGCACCGAAGAATAGAAGTCTAACAAAGATTGTATTACAGGGGATGTCGCCTTCGAGGCTAAATCGAATGTGCGGACACTTATACCACACCCCCCGCTTCTAGTCACCGGAGTTTATGAGTCCCTACTGAAGATTGCCCATGCTAAGGGGCAGGGCGCCGCCAAGCAGAAGCAGAGCATCGTCGAAAAGCTGCTAGTCACAGCAAAGGGGGAGGAGACTCGCTTTCTTGTTCGAACGCTCTGTCAAAATCTGCGCGTCGGCGCCGTGCGCACGTCCCTGTTGACGGCGCTTGCTCGTGCCATGGCATTGACGCCGCCGCCTGGCATTGCTTCAGAAGATGAGCACTCTGCATACTACGTGTCTGCCCAGCGTCTGTTACAGCTGGACCACGCTGCCGTCACATCCAAGAAGAAGGCACCGGATCCAGCGAGAGACAGCATCAATGCTGTATATGCTCAGTCAGAGGGGCTGCTGAAACGGGTCTACGTCCAGCATCCTAATTACGATGACATTGTGAAGGCGCTTCTGGAAGTGGGCTTACATGGACTTGCCTCCCGCGTCCCCCTCGCGGTCGGTGAGTGTTGGAGTCAACAACAGTCTGTCATCGTCCCTCAAATGCGATTGCATAGGCATCCCTCTACTGCCGACCTTAGGCTCTCCTACACGCTCACTAGATGAGATTTATGATAGATTGGGCATCCTTCCCTTCACCGCAGAACTCAAGTATGACGGCCAACGCGCTCAGATACATGCAAAGAGGGAAGACGGGCGAATATCGGCCAAGATCTTCTCCCGACACCTTGAGGACATGACGGACAAGGTAAGCACTGTTCCATCCGTCTGGTTTAGCCGCTTCATGATCTTCAAATGTACAGTATCCTGATATCATATCACTCGTGGGACACATGTTTGGATCCGCGCCGACCACAGATTCATTCATCCTAGACTCAGAAATTGTGGCAATCGATCCTAACGACGGCCGACTCAAGTCCTTCCAAGAGCTGTCAAATCGGGCGCGCAAGGACGTCAAGCTAGAGGATGTGAAGGTTGCGGTTTGTGTGTATGCTTTCGACATCATGTACCTTGACAGCGAGGTGCGCTCTGGGCCGACCGAGGATTGCGTCACAGCTGACAGTGCGGCGTAGATACTGCTTCAAAAACCATTCCGCGAACGCCGAGCGCTATTGCGCACAAGGTTTCCGCCATACATTCCCGAACGGAAAGATGCTGCAAGGTTCAATCACGTCCAGAGCTGCGAAAGTGAAGATGGCCGCGATGCAGTTGAGGAGTTCTGGCAAGCCGCTGTCGCGAGTTCGTGCGAGGGGCTCATGGTCAAGGTAAATAGCTCCATACACACTAGTGCTGACATGAGAATCATGGGGTCTCTCAATAGCTCCTAGACAGCGGGGAGGTGTTAGAAGAAGTGAACCAGAAGGAACGACCCCGGCGAAAGCCGTTGCCCGCTACCTACGAGCCAGGTGCATATTGACCTGATCAATGATGGATTAACAGCGCCGAGCCTGATGCATGTAAATTCAGACAAACGAACATCCGCGTGGTTGAAACTCAAAAAGGACTACGTGGCCGGCATGGGGGACAGCCTCGATCTTGTGCCCATCGGGGCATGGCACGGCAATGGCAGAAAGGCTCAGTGGTGGAGTCCGATCCTACTCGCGGTATGGGACGCTGACGCAGGGAAGCTGGTGGCGGTGTGCAAATGCATGTCGGGTGAGGCCCGAGGCCATGGTTACCATCTGTCTTCCACTGACTGTAAATTCACTCGGAATAGGCTTCACGGACGCGTTTTACAAGGTAGGCATGGCCCCGCGTCGCGCGGCGTGTGCAATACGTGACGAGTAAGCTCTCTCTATTCAGAGCCTGAAGGAGCGCTACCCGGAGCACTCGGAGACGTGCTCCCCACAGCCTCTATGGGAACCAGCGTGCGAGACGGGAGGTAGTGTCCCCTCATGCTCGCACGTGTCCTTTCGGGGCTGACCCGGCGCCAGGATTGAAACCAGAGGTCTATTTCAAACCTCAGGAAGTCTGGGAAATCCGCGGTGCTGAGTAGGTCGAGCCCGCAACTGATCACTGCGGAGAAGATGGCTGATATTGGTGCAGCATTACAATCAGTCCGGTCTCGGTAGCAGCACTGGGTCTAGTGAACTCTAACAGGGGACTCAGCCTCCGGTTCCCCCGCTTCATCCGCGCTCGAGAGGACAAGGGGATTGAGAACGCCAGCAGCCCAGACTCCCTCGCGCAGTTGTACCGCACTCAAGAGTCGAAGGGAAGAGACAATGCAGGGGCCGACGACGGCGACCTTATAGACATCTATGAGGGGGGCAGCGGTGGTGAAGAAGAGTGATAGCTTTGGCGAAGGTGTGTCGTGGTGAATTCTCAATGTCTCGGTTTCTTGTACCGTCATCCAGGATATCGCGCTGTATATGTCTTGCATCAAATCGTTCTACTGTGAACCTCGAGCATGTACTGTAAAACCCACTGGTCGTGTGACTGCAAATGTGACTGGAGTAATTCGCGCGCCGTTAGTAGACACGTCGTAACTTGGGTCGCCGCATGTCAGTGGAGGTCTTGCACTTGTTCTTGTACTGTATGCGCAGAGCCACAGATCTTGCAGGATAGACTCCGTAGCCTCTGGTGATAGGCCGTACGTTGACTAGTGTAAGTAGAATCAAGGATGAAAGCACCTGAGGGGTCGCTGGAGCCTCACAGCCACCGCCACAACGGGGCGCCACAACGACGCTCAATAGGCGCTAGTACTATAGTTGTACGCTCTACTTAGACTGCTGCACGCTACCGTCCCCTTTCTCGTTAATCTGGGCCTGTACGCCTTCCGCGGGTGTGGAGCACTGTGTATTGAAGACGACGCTACGTAATTGCGAAGCTTATCCTGCACACGAACCAAACGGCTCGGCTCGGTCGTCTCCTTCCATTCTGGTTCTCGTGCGTCCCCTGGTCTGTTCCAAATACCTGATCTGGTTGACTCAGGTCTGATTCCCTGTCTAGTAGGCTGTTGTTTAGCCTAATCGAGCACAGGTACCCGTGCAACTCCCTCGCAGGCTCTTTGGTCTCACACACGACCACAACCAGACTATCACGGACCCATAGACACACACTGTCTTCGTCTTCGTCTTCCATCGCAGAGATTGCTTGGAACTCTCCAAGTTGGATCATCTTCTCCTGGTTTCTTCGTATACCTTGAGATGGGCATCCTTCGTGCACTCCTCGTTGCAGCCGCTTTCTACGCCATGCAAGCCGTATCTGGGCACGAGACTGTACAAGATGCAGGTCCGGCGTGCTGCGATGTTTGTGCGCATGATACCTGCTGACAATCATGTAGCTGTATTGGCCAGGACCCTGGTCGATCTATCGCCATGGATTGGGACAATGGCAACTGTATTCCCTGATGGCCATTCACTTGCAGGTCGGAAGCTAGCCATATAGCGCGTCATTTCCTCAGGAGTCTTCCCCTTGCTTACTCGGTCCGTCCAATGTAGGTCAGCCGTTCTCCCTACAGGAGTACTACGCAAGGTACATCGCTCATGATCCAGGATCTCATACGATACTCAATCCCAAACGCGCAGCTGCCACGCCAATGGGTCTCTGGTGCTACTCCTCATGCCGATCTCCCGCACGAGCCAGAATGTGCTCCACTCGGACTCTCATTCAGCCTCGATCTCCGTCATGGACCCGCATCCGAACGCGAGCCGTCCGCGTGTCTCGCTGATCGGTAATGTGACGATCTTCTCAGACGTCGATGCGATCCCGGATGAGGAAGAGCTGAAGGCGTGCTACACCGCGAAGCACCCGGACGCTCGTCGCTGGGTGCCAGGGCCGAGGGAGCCTCATGTCGTACGTCCTCTCCAAATATCTACCTGGCAATGTAGTTAACAGTGCACTCAAACGGGTTCCAAGGCGTATTGGGCACGATTTGATCCTCATGTGAGTAGTTGGTACTGCTTCTGAGGACATGACAATGATGCTAAGCGCTCAAAATAGACGATCTACTATGTGGGTGGCTTCGGTGGCCTCCATTACATAGGCTACATTCCTCAGGAGTTGTACCAAGAGGCCAGTCACTCCCATCATGTCGACTGGGCGATACAGCACAATGTGTCAGGGTCATCTCTGCTCGTGCAGTGAGAAGGGGATTCACAATTTACGGCTCATTGTTTTACTGGTGTCTTCATTCAAGTTGTCATGTCTGTCCCATCAGACGATCTGCTCTGTTGTACGCTTGTTCATGCACGATACGGAATATGTAGCGCCAAGCCCACTAGTAGAAGCGCCATCACCATCAGGATATATACCACCCTATGGACAGAGATAAGCTACGCAACGCCATAGAAGGCACATTTAACAACAAGGGCCAGGTACATAACGAGTGCCTGCGCAGCTGCGATAGAGGGCTAATCTATAGGGGCTGTATAGCTAGCCGTTGACAGACAACGTGGACACTGCCCGACGGGATGCCGTCACTCCACTGCACTCAGTATGACGAATGAAAGCCATACATACTATCACATAGTAACGAGGCAGGTCGCTCACAGCGTTCGGCCAGATGTTTTGGGAAGCCTCCAGCCACAACGTTGAGTGAAGTATTAGGCGGCCTCTTCACCTCGGTCAACCTCGACTTCGACCGCGCCTCCGCAATCCGCGACGAGGCCATCGTAACCGACGTATCTGCACTTCATAGCTCGCAATAGAACTAACCCATGACAGCGTGAGACCCGTTGCCGAGGCAGTATCGCGAGCAGCTCCTTGATGGATAGATTGGAACCCTTTCACTGACCTGAGGCCAGGTGTCTAGAGGGCGCATCAGCTACCAGTGACCCTTTCATGCGACGAAATCGCGGGTACACACACCAGACAATGATCCTCGAAACGGAATACTCTTTCAGCGCCTTAGCAGACACTCACCACCGCCAGGAGCTGTTTCATGCCCTCGATCGCCCGCTCGTCCAGCGCCCCCGTGGTCCGGGCCCGGGTCTTCTTCACCAGGCCTACCGCGGCGTCGAACGCGGCGGCAAGGCGGCCGTCACGCAAGACGCGTTGCCACTCCGGGTCTAGGGACGCGCACTCGCCCGCACTCGTGTGCGCCCGGAGCAGCGTATACGACAGCGCCAGCTCGAGCTTGACCCTCAGGGTCTGGGCAGCGCCGGTAACGTCCGCCGAACACGGACTCTCGACGAGCGAGATGATCTCCGATGGGGGAATCGTAGGAAACTTGCGGGCGATGCTCGCCGGGCTGAAGGCGGCTGCGTGCGATGTACGGTCTTCGGACAGCGACGGTTCTGATGGTTTGCGTCGGCTTGGAGCCGGGCGCGGTTGCCCTCTTGCCTGGGGCTTTGGGCGGGTGCTGTTTTGGCCTGATCCGGCTCCGAAGTCGGACAGGTGGTTCTTGCAGAGCAATACCTTGAATTGCAACACCGTTTGCGAAGATGGTAGTGCGGCAAAGAGCGTGGTGAGATCATCGAAGTCCAACGCAAATAGTCGGTTTCCAATCCCATTCAAGAATAGCGGGAGGTCGACCAGCGTCGTTGAGGAGAGATTGATAAGCTATGAAGTGCGTGAGAGAATGATTTGTTCGTAAGCTCCTACCGAATGCACAAGAAATGACTAACACACCTGAGTGAATAGGCGGATACCCAACTCCCTGCGGCGCAGTTCATGTTCTTGGAGGCAGTGAAATACCACGTCCAAAGGAGCCTCGATGTCCCACCGAGCACCCGTGGCAACTCGAGGCGGTGGTATCTGCGACAGTAACAGCGGCGAATGCGGAGCTAGAGAGCGAGATGTGTCAGTATCCACTAGCAGTTACACAGACAGAGGCTAAACCGCACGTAGTCCACTTCTGCCGATCAGCGCCTCGTCCTTCGCCAACAAGCAGATTATCCACTCCAGCACCGGCCAGGCGAACTCGCTCACGGGAGCTGGGATGCCTGACTCCTCGCTATTCCCGTCGAATGTCTGCTCGACTTCGCGGGTGCGGGCCGAGCCTTTGCGTTTCACGGTAGGTACCTCCGCGGCGGACTGCACGAATCCCTCCTTCAATATAGTCCAGCAATCTTTCGCATTCCGCACGCGGACGGACTGTCTCGCTATGAACGAGTCCGTATCTTCCTGGATCCCATTCGCTGCCCCATCTCCAGGAGCCGTGTACTTCGGCAGGGCAGCGAAGAGCGCGCCCGGCGTGTTGGTATGTGCGAACGCAAACAGGAGCTTCACGGCCGCGTCCCTCGCAGCGCGTGTAGGCAGTAAAGTGTTCTTCTGTTGGCGCAAAAGCAGCTTGCTTGGTGAGGCTGGTTCGCTGCCTATCTTGTCCGCATCGAGTTTCTCGGACTCCGTAGGAGGGTAGAGGGCGATGTAGACGAGGTGGCGGATGTGCGGACTGTCTGCAGCGTTAGTCTTCTTCGTTACACAACGTAGAGACAGCCGGCTCACGGAAAGGGCCTGCATTTCGGCGAGCGGAGTTGGTCCAAGACGACCGCGGCCGACTCATACTGATGCTCTTCAAAGCAGGTATCTACAAGCCCGCGTTGATTGATCGAGATGTCCTTTTCTGTGTCTATGAAATGAACGTCTAGCGCTGATGTCGACATTGTGCAGACAGGTCAAGCGAATGAGTTGCGTGGTCAGCGCACGCTGTTGGTCAGAGCTTTGCGGAGAAGATTATGAGAGAGAAGCAGAATTAGATGGACGACATGAACCCGAGAATTGTAGTGGAGGGTGTGGAGGTGAAACACAAGTGGCGTGGAGGTCACGCAACTCTTGGTGTGACTGTTGACACCGCGCTCCGTCACACTACGGCTTCCCGTGACAATCCGCGACCGTTACACAGCACTGATAATCATCAGAAGGTCGAGGACAGTATTGTACATCCACTAGAGAACAGCAAGATAAACAGGTATAGCGGGGTCATAACGGAGAGCAAAGGGGCTGAGTAGTATGTGGAGGGCCGGCATGGGAATTCGAGCAATGAAAACTTTTACGGCTGTTTCAACTTTGTGTAGTCCTTGAAGGGGATGGATGCCGGCGATGGTGAACGCTTGCGACGCACACGAGGTTTCTTCGCCCCATCGCCCCTCCCGCTCACCGCAGGCAAATCCTTCCGTCTCAAGCCTAGCCTGTACGAGATCTCGGCCTGCGTCTGCGAAGGGTCGCAGTAAACGCAGTCGCAATTGGGCTCCCCATCACGCTTGAGCGGGCTGCCGGTCATGAGCCATATCAAGTGATGTGCAAATTCTGCAGGGGAGCGGAAGACCTTGACATGTTTCGACCCTGTGAGAGGATGAACAAACGGTCGCAACATGATGCACACCCTGACATACCGATGAGATAGGCATCTGTCCTTGGATCGTAGGCCTTCTGGCTCTTGTGAACGTATAGTACGTAGTCTGCGGGCAGATCCGCCAGAACTGTACGCTCAGAATCCCCAGTCCCTTCAAGATGCGAGGAGTCAGGGGCACAGTCAAATGGTACACATCCTACTGACATCTATCCCCTTGCCTCCTCAAATCCTCCCTCAATAGCTGTCGGGCGAGGACCTTGCCTAGCTTCTTCATCCAATCGCTCCATGTCTCCATCTCCGAGGTAGCAGTTGCGACAACCCACTGGTTGAAGTTCCCGTTTTCATCTCGTTCAGGGAGTGACGACTTGAGACCCTGTGGGATTGCGTCCGTCGTACGCGGCTTCAGCTCGATTCCGACAGCGCCTCCGTGGTATGAGTATGCTGAGTACCAGGGCGTTTCTATGATTTGTTCTCGGGAGAGCGTGTGCGACATTGTAGTGAAGCAACAGAAGGAGCAAGTGGTTTTCGGAAAAGCTGCAGATCCCGTCGCGGGGCCGAACCAAAGTAGGCGCCGGCAAGGATCAGATTTGTTTCGTAGCGTGATTATAGCGCATTGATTGATCCCAGCACGAGGTCAGACTAGGCCAGGTGTCACGCCTCTCAGTAGCGGCGAGAGGCAAGCGCATTGTGGTCGCCCAGTGCTGCCATCATGTCGCCTAATCTGCCCAGAAAATAAGATAAATGGCACAGGCTTTGGAGAGAGGCAGTCGCGGAGAATGATTTCAAGCCAAGTTCGAGACAACGTGTAGAGACCTTGTCGAGCACATCATGAAAGAGAGTTGAGCGAGAGACTGAAGATCATGGGCCCCGGAAACGCAGGGAAGTTGCCGGCCAGACAGCGCTCGCCACCACCATCGGGCCATCCTCGCACTGACCTTACTTCGTCTGCCGTCCACCTATACGCACCCAGCAAGGGTTGCAAGTACCAACATACCACGAACTGGGTTCTGAGACGAGTCGATGCTAGCCTCCGTTGCTCGCACGACCGCTGTCATTCGCACCCGGTTACACTTGTCCAGGACATACGCCATGTCTACCTCCACGTCTGGCACTCCACAGCCAGGAGAAGAAGGTCCAGTCGCAACATCCATCAGGGACAAAGTATGTCAATCAACTGATGTACCCGGTGTCGAATTGACCAGCCCCGCTGTGATTGTAGCTTTCTGCCTTACAACCCTCGGAGCTCAATATCACAAATGACTCATGGCAGCACCGTCACCATGCCCCAATGAGGGCGCAAGGCGGAGGTTCTGGGGAGACTCGTACGTTGTGTCACTCTGTCCTCCTACTAATCCGGATTTATCTGCGTTTGTGCTCGCCGCTGACATCGCCGCCCACTCGTCCCCAGATTTCTCCATCCAAGTCGTTTCAGAGCAGTTTCGGGGCAAGGTCGGTCTCTCTACCCCATGAATAACAGGGCCCGACCTGAAGTCTAAGCTCGGTACGTTAGACGACAATGCAGCGCCACCGCTTGATCTACTCCATGCTCTCGGACGAACTTTCTCAGGGACTGCATGCCCTTTCCCTGAAGACGAAGACTCCGGAGGAGGTGCAATCACAGGCCGCGTCATGAACGGCATCAATTCCATAGTGGTATCGTCGGCGGCTTGGCTCTTGCGCACGTCTGCTTCGTACATCCGGTGCGCTACGCGATCCTCGGCCTATAATGCCATTGCCACCATGCACCATACACACATCATCGTCTCCCGTGGATCGTATGTGCCTCACCCATGCTCGTGGTGAGTCACCGATCCTCTGATTACATCAGGGATTCGCCTGGTTGGCTTCGCTCGGGCAGACAACACCGTTGATGGACCACTCAAGGATCAAGTTCAAGGATCAGGCGCGGTGCATAACGGACAGGTTCACAACTGATCGGCGAGGCCGTTGTGCCGTTGTTCCGCTACCAGACTGCTGTTGGCGTACCTCCGCGACTGGCCGTTGTGGCTAGATCGCAGTCACCCATTGTTAGACAGGTTTTGAGAAACACTCACCGCGCAGGAGTAGAAGTTACACGGATGCCAGCGTTTGTCATCTCAACTGCCGTACCCTCGACCCCTGCCATTCCATTTCCAAGGGCATGACCAATGTCTCCGGCATCAGCCCGGCTGTAGTGAGTACAGTGCCTTTTTCAACGGTCCTATTCACTAACGATACGCCTTCGACAACTTGCACCGATGACAGTGATGCCCAGATGTACAGATACATTTGTAGGGCAGAGGGTGGGAAACGGCTGATCCCTTCTTGATATCTGCATCGTGACTATTGCTCATGTGCACAGCCAGGAATGCACCAGGCCGCATTCAACATGGGGCCGTGGCCAACACACAACATCCAGGATCTAAGATTAAGATGAGCCCGCGCGCTTTCTGCACTGCATCGCCGTTCGTAGTATCATTTCGCTGATAGCTTTCACTTCGACGCAAAACTGGCTGGCAAAGGATGGAAACGGGAGTCTACTAAATCACTTGTGAGCGCACGCTATTGACAACAGTGGACAGCAGACAGTGGGACAGCCCAGCTGTGGTTGACAATATCTGTGCACTCACAACGGACGTCGACAACGACGCAGCGCAGTTACCGCGTCGGCGCTGTGTATGCAGCAGTCTAGCGGACGCAACAAATGCGCGTTGTGGACTGCCACCGGTGATTCGTCGACCGTCGCAGTACGTCAAGTGTGTGTGTGTGGATGTGGTGACTTAATTTGGTTTTGCCCCAGCCCTTACATATATCTATGTTCCTCCGCGTTGACCCAGTGCACCCTACCAACGACCCCATTGAACTATCTACTGCTATGTCTTCTAATCAGCCACCACCACCTTCCTCAAACTCTAGACGGGAAGAGCAGCGCCCAACTCTTCCTCCGATTCGCGACATATTTGGCAGTACGGTCATGCCCCTTACTAACGGTCTACCATCGCTGACTACTCCACAGGAGAACTATCGGAGGCAGTCCCACCCCAGCCCGGGCGACCTTCTGCATCGCCCCACATTCCGTTCCAGCGGCTGACCCTGGACGACGATCGTCGAAACATGACGGGTTCGCCTGCTCCTGGCTCTCGCAGACAGGCAGCTTCCGCGCACCCACATCCGGTGTGCCCCCTTCCTCCTGGGGCTCCCGGGACGGGTTCCCATGCCAGGACTGTGCCCGTGCCTTCCCTGCCGTCCACCTATGCCACACCGCCCTTTGCCGGACATCAGTATTCACAGTATGCCCACGGACAGCCACCCTACTCCCAACATCCTCACCAGGCGATGAGTAGGACACAAATGCCCACTGGCGTGTATCCCTACGCTACTCCGCACTCGCAGTATCCTGGGCAGCCGATGCCAGTGCCGAGCTCCTCGAGAATTAGGACTGACGCTGTCACGCCCGAGCGACCCGCGACCGCCCGGTATGAGTGTAGCTACTGCCAAAAAGGCTTCACCCGTCCGAGCAGCCTCAAGGTACGCACGTCCGAGCCACCCGTGTTTTTCAATACTTATCATTTCAGATCCATCTGAATACACACACGGGAGAGCGGCGTAAGCATTCCGCCATGAACGGAATCGCGACCGGATGCTGACAATGATGATCATACCACAGCCTTCACTTGTCCTCACCCAGGCTGCGGCAGAAGCTTCAGCGTCCAGAGCAACATGCGCCGACACGCGCGCGTTCACGAACGCGGAAGCGAGTTGCATGCCGATGTCGCGGACGACGATCTGGACGAGGGGGAGTTGTCCCCAATTGACAACGATCAGGAGATCACCGGGCGCAAGCGCTGAGCCACTGTAACTCCTTTAATTCTGCGGTGCGGTTCCATATTCCCCTTCAATAGCACCTTCCATCTCCTCATCCTCACACATTCCTTGTTGCATTATTATTTATGACAAGTACACCAGATCGTCGACGTGTATCACCATCGTTATAGCATAATATCCTTAGTCCATGTCCGGGCTGTCGCCGCCACTATTTATTCACCAACACGATAGAATATGTATCATGTACCCCCACGTAGTGTAATAACAGTTAGCGGGGTCGTAGTTAATATTCAACGACGTTGCCATCCGGTGCAGCACACAGCGAAAAAGGCGTAGGCTATAAATACGCGATAGATTATAGAAACGTCTATGCTACAGGCTCATTACTCTAGGTGAATGCGCTTTACGAGACAAAGGGAATTGGGATTACGCGTCACTGTCTGTGTCCTCAGGCTTGTCGCCGCCGTGGGTAAGCCAATGTAACTTCCGGAGCCTGCGGCGCTCCTCCTGGGCCTTCATCTGGTTACGAGTCTGCTTTTTCTTCTTCTTGATAGGTGTGGAAGTCCCGGGCTTCTGTTCGTCTCCGCTTCCTGCAGGAGTCGGTGCGGTAGAGCCAGCTGGGGTTTGCAGGCGCGAAAGAGCAGGAGTGTTTGGCCCGCTACCCTTGGGTGACTTGATAGCGAACGCATCTTCCACGACAACAACTTTACCTTGTTGGGTAAGACGACCCTCGTCGACGTTCCATATTTCAGGACCTGGGTAAACAGTCAGCAAGGGCATGCAGCACAATTATTCCATTCTGACGTACAAAGAGCACTGACAAACTCGTTGTTGTGAGAAATAATCACCTTGAGGCAGATGAGTCAATCATTAGAAGCTGGAGGATACGACCACACGACAACAGACGTACAACAGCACCGGCCCAATCACGAATAGCAACGGCCAATCCACCAAGAGCTTCTCGATCCAAGAAGTTACTCGGTTCATCTAGGACACAAATCTAACCCGAACGTTAGATTTGACGCTGACCAAGCGAAGCGGCAAAGCCATACCTGAGGATTGTTCCAGAGACATGCGGCAATGACGAGCTTGATCTTCTGGCCTTCATACAATCTATTAGACACGCGGTATACCATAGATTCAACCAAACTTACCTCCAGACAGGCCTGAAATCTCGTTGTACTGAGCAATATCACCGTCCAGACCGATGTCCTCGAGGTGTTTCCGCACAAGATGAGCGGACGTATCACGCTGGCCTGCGCCCTCACGCGATGACTCTAGGTCATCGAACTGTTGGACGAGCTTTGAGAATCCCTTCTCGAAGAGCTCGTCCCTCGGTACCCAGGTATTGAAACGGTGTTCGAATCCTGCCAGAGATATACTAAGACCCCGTTATGCACGGAAAAGTGAACTTGCACATACCCCGCCACTTGATCTCGTACTGGAAGGACTTCTTGAGTTTTTGACGACCCATAATCATCTGCCATCGCATGCTATCTCAATACTGTGATAGAGACACTACGAAGAATGAAGTATACCTCAAGTTTGCGCCTCTGACCGTTCTTCCCGACGAATTCCGTCTCGAGAAGTGCCTTCTCTTCGGGCGTAAGGACGCGGGTTACCTTCTCCAGAATTTCCCCTTGTAGACAGTGTAAGCTTCAATCATATTTGCCATACCGAAGAACTCACTGTCATGGCCATCCTGGAAACGCCACTGGATGTACTGCACTGGCGTCTTCTCTAAATGACGCTCTGCATACGACGTCAACACAGGAGCACAGGAAATCTGCATATCTCAACGCACCAATGTGATGCGTGGCGTGCTGAGACACGTAGCCTATACGCAACGAAGGGTGCTTGTATACAGCGCCCTCCTGCGGCTCAGTCTCACCCTACAATGTGTCTCAGCTCCCATTCCCATGCAATATAATCTACGTGTGACGTACCGTCAGGAGTTTCACGAGCGTAGACTTTCCGGCACCGTTTGGCCCTATGATTCCGACGCGACTGATCATCAAGACTGTCAATAATCGGGAGGCACATCACAAGAGGACAATGCATCACCTTGACAGGGAGAGCGCACAGCTCACGTTGTGCAGACTGGGCGTCGACCTGCCTGGGTACGTGAAGGTACAATTTGTCATCTTGAGGATGGCGCGAGTGTTGCTGCGGACACCCATCAGGGACCCGGGCGGAGGGAACGAGAATTTCACAGATGTTGCGGCGAGGGTATAGTACGACTTGGCTTCAGGGTGCTTCTCTACAAAAGTCGACAGATTGCCTTTGTAGTACACAAGCTACAGCAGTCCGATCCGTCAGTAGGTCGGATCAGCGCATCAACGATGGTGGGTACCTTCTTGTCTTCGTAGTGCACTATATCGGTCGTCACTGTATCAAGGAATCTGACACTGGGTTTAGAGGTATGCATAAGTGAACAAAAGACATAGCACATACCCAGAGTCGTGACTGATGATGAGACATGTGACATGCTTCTGGTCGATCAAATATTGCTCAAGCCATTTGACGGATGCACGGTCAAGCTGACAAGACGTTAGGTGCGGGGCGCGCAGCGATGTCAGAGTTGCTTACATGATTTGTAGGCTGCACGACACATAGCGTCAGCATATTGAGGACTGAAGCGATGCACGTAGCAGCTCACCTCATCAAGCAAGAGAAGATCAGCATTATAGAGCATAGCCCGAGCAAGCTCTAGCTTCATCTTCCATCCGCCAGACAGGCCTCCGACAAGCTCGGCCTGTCGGTTGTCATCGAATCCAACCTCCAGTAACTGCGCCCTAATTTTGGACCGCGGGAACCCAGACAATGCCTTATCTGCGAGGGGATAAATGGCTAGAACACCAGCTGTGCACAGAAGTGACGTACCAGAAGCAACAAAGTCTATGACAGACAAGGAGGTGTTTTCTCCTTGCAGCGAGTGTTCCACCATGACACATCGCAACTGGTCTTGCGGCGGGAAATTCTCCACCTTTCCATCGCGCAGTTGACGCATGAGGGTCGATTTCCCGGATCCGTTCGTTCCCAGGATGCCGTACCGACGACCACGGAACAGTCGTAGATGAGTGTGCGACAGCAAGAGGAGGGCACCGTATGCAAGCGAAAACTGAGTGTCGCAAAGAAGCTCGCCCTCCTCACCATTGTCATCGGTCTTGACGGCGTACTTGGCCTGGTCGATCGAGAGGAAGTGCGACAGGACAGTGTCCGTGAACGCCTTTGCGGCATCGGCGTCGCCAGACAGCCAAGGGGTAAGGTATGTCCCGACGCAGCGGTGCCAGACAGCCTTGTTATCAAACTGTCGGACGTGGACTAGATCTGCGACGAGAGACGCTTGGAAGTCTAGGACCTGGGTTAAGAGCGAGTGACGAGGGGTATGAGGGCCGTTCCGAGCATTCGCAGACACTACCACAAGCCCTTCCGGTAGGGCAGTGAGAAGTGCACTCAATGCCACGGACGTTTCACTCTCAATGTCACGCTTAGTCGGAGGCGGTCCGTCCTTGGACGCGCCAGACTTGAGCAGCGTTTCCAGAGCTGTCTCAGCAAACGCACGGACCTAGCAAGATGATGTCAAGAACAACAATCAACCAATCAAGTCTCTGAACGGTCATACCTCTGGGAAGGCCGCGCCTTTGGCTATCTTCTCAACGCCGTCCACGAGGGGACTAAGGTAGATGGCGGCGACGGTGGGGTCACGAACTAGCTTGACCAGGTTATCGATGACAACGACGGTCCTGCGCTGAACCTCCATCGACCGGTCGTTCAAGGCACGGTTGAGTAGAGGAACAAGCACCGCCAATGCTGGAGCCGTGACCTCAGCCACGAACGTTGTTGACGAGAGGGACTTGATACACGCAGGTACCGAGTCTGGGTTGGCCATACACTTGACAAGCGAAGGGATGTGTGGGCCCAAATCGGGATTTGCTAAAGTAGCACACAGCTCGGTCGCGCATTTGTTGGCAGCAGATGAGACCTGTAGACGTGAGATCAGGTGAGAATCACTATTCATGTATATCTCACGTACCTCCTGCTTCGTGTCATGCATGGCGGCTTCGACCTTCGGAATAGTGTTCCCGAGTTCGCTCGCTACTGCGTCTCGCGCAGACTTTGAAAAGGTCCTGATCGTGTCCAGTACGCCAACTTTTGTTCGCCACTTTCCGTCATCGAGGATGCCTTCAAGGGTACGGAACAGAACCCTTGTAGACTCCGGAGGGAAGAGCTTGACGATGCCTTTAACTGCCGAGCTCGCTGCTGCGCGGACAACATCGCCTTTATCCATGTACAGCTCAAAGATAGCCGGGAGGGAAGGAAGCAACAGAGGAGCGATGGGAGCGCCGATAATCGTAGCGAGGGACTGGAAGCAGACCATGGCGGATTCGCGCTCATAGCCCGATTTCTTGTTACTGGCGAAGGCGTGGAGGGTAGGTATGACTTGTGCATCGCTGAAAGAGAAGTTCATCAGAAAAATGCACGACCGTCTAGCGAACTACGCACCTGAGAGACTGAAGTCCTGATTTGAGCACCTCGCGAGCGAGGCGATCAGCTGCCGCTTTCGCATCTATGAGCTCGTTAGTATTATGCCGCTGCAGGTTGATCACTCCGCCTCTTACCTGGCGCAGTAGGCGCAGTGCGGAGGGCTTCTATGAAGGGAGTAAACTGAGATTCCATGGCTACAGGCATTGCGACGGGTGACATTATAATAGCGAGGTAACCGATCCGAAGAAAACTGAGACGTCTATTGCAGTGCAGTGAGAGGATGTTTCGTTGATCCCGAAGATGTCGTAGAAGGCGAGGGTGTCCCGTTTGTGACTTCGGAAACTAGTCGTAGCAACCCACAAGAGGGGAGGAGAGAAAGCGGTGCAGCCTGCACGCTCAGATGGCAGAAGGCTGAAAAGATGGTCCCCGCAAAATGCCCGGGTCAATAAATTTTGGTACTTTCTATATCGGAATGAACATCATGTGACCTACAGGAGCACTGCAAATCACATGCAGCGCTTATCAGCGGCCAACCGAATAGGTAGCATTGGTCACCTATAGTACTCACTACGCTCAGACTCTTCCAGTGCACGTCGCTGCTTGCCACCAGCAGTATTATCACAGCATGATGGTGCGCTCTTGCAACTCCTCGTTGATCATATCCTCGTGATCACAGCACGAGTCGAGCTGAGATCAATTCGATTCACCCAGTGGTTCATGGCGTTCGCGAAGCCGCTGCAACTAGCTCGGATGTAGGTGTAATTTCTTTTCACTTTGTTTTACGTGTCGGTAGATGTGCTAGAGGTCTCACTCCTCAGAAACTACAAGATTAGACTATTACTATCTACGTCCGACCTTATTGCATACTCGTCGGTGAGGTGCCTGTCCCTTCGTCACAGACCTCAACGGCCAACTTCAGTTTCAGTAGTACCGGCAATCCCGACGTCATACTGATACATTCAATACAATGGTTTCAAGAGTCACGTTCTACGGCTCCGGGCGAGTTCCGTTATCCACATCTATCATTTGTGAGTCCAACACTTATCAGCGGCACGCCGATGGTCCTTTCTTCGAGCTTCTTCATGTAATGGCTATTAATGACCCTCTATATCCATCGTCATGCCCGCCGAACGCGTGCATCTACCATCTCTTCCTATTGCAGTTCCTCAGCACCTTCTTTGGGCTCATTTTCCTTAGATGAAACGATAGCGGATAAGGCGGCCCTTAGTACCCATCGCGTTCATATCGACGGTATGCTCTGGGCCGCTTCCGTATTGTTTGGTATCTAACGACGCAAGTGCGCCAGGAACCAGCGCGGGATGATCCTACTCCAAGTGATCTAGGATGCCTGGCTCATATTGGGAACTGCCAGTGGACCCTTTGCCATGCATATGAAGGGCCCGTCTTCTGCGAACGTTCTCAAGATACAGTGTCTTGTCTTCTACGTGGCGACTCATATTTGCACGAGACACCCCCTGTTCGACGGCTCTCGCCTTGCGCAATTGCTCGTCAACATTGCTAGGGCCTTCGTTGCCATTCCTAGCCAGGCCTCCGGCCAATTCCCTCAATTTGCCTTCTCTCATAGCCTCCGCTGGGAGTGGGAACTCCTCGACAGCCCAGGTGTGTGTCGACCCACACTCATGCACCGTTCGCATGTAGCAGGTTTGGCTTCTGTGGTGGTGAAGCTGATCCACAACCGATCCCCTCGGTGTCTGTGCCCCCTGGATGACCCCTGAACATACCTTTGCCATACGCGCAACGCGTTGTCCGGCTTTCGGGGGAGCGCCATCAATTTCGTGAATACCAGCGAGCCTGAGAGGAGGAGAACTTTGCCAACTGCTTGATCATCTGCTGCCAGCGACCCTGTCGCTGCTGCTTCCTCCGGACAGCGAGCCATAGGTATTCATCGAGCTTCGTGAGAAGCGGTGCTGCAGCACCCGTGGTGGAGGCGACCCCCCTCGATGTAAGCAAAGGATGGATGTCGCGTTTCGGGGATGAAAGTACAGTAGGCCCGCAGAAGTCAGCGGACGATCCGCGACGCATGCTTGCCTGTCTCGTCCTACTGCCCGCATTGCGCACCTTAGAGCCACAGCGGGCATGAGAACCGGCGTCGGACGTACAACGATCCCTCGTAGCTCCGAGTCTGCGGCCCGGTCATATGTAGGCTGCGCTAGATGGTGTTCTCACCGCGCTATTCAAGGCCTCGTCGATCGCGTGTAGGCTCTGAAACGCAATCACGCACTTGCCTAGCCATTGTTGTGCTTTAAGAAATCTACGTCTCGCATGTGACATGGCGTACTATTGTACAATGGGCAGGAGTGGTCCACCTACTCGTACTCCCACCGCTCGGGCTGCTGTACGAGTCATCACGGCATGCGGTTGGCACGGATCCAGCTAGCACAACAGTGCTGCTCAACCATAGATATGATGTGCAAACGCGAGGAGTCCAGATGTATGTATACTAATAACTGTGGATATAGATCTACTATATACTAATGATAACATAAACCATAAGTATAGATACATAGGAACGGTACTGCAGCGATGTTGGAGTGATGAGAGATGTCCTGAAATGCAGAATAATGATCATGGTAGGTAGTGCGCGACGGCGTGCGAGTAAGTATAGCTATAGATGAAGTGATAACGTAAATATTATATTTGATAAAGAACTAGATGCGTCCGTGACCGTCCTTCGAATAACATTACGTGAACGATTGGGTAACAGCAAGGAGCGGCATTGGGAGTGAGTAGGCAGACCGATGGCTGATGTTTTAACAGCAGAGTGACGTCGTGTGTCGATGATTACATAGGACGGCTTGCATAGCGGCGGTGATCCTTCTGATCCTCCCGATGGTGCATGGATGGCGCGGGAGATGGACCCAGGCGAGCAACCGTTGGAGGAAGCTCTCCGGGACGCGCTCCGTACGGCTGTACGGTAGGGTGAGGTCCATATGGGCCGGGTGACGGCCCGCTGGGGACGTGCGACACGGAGGGGTAGGGCTCGTTGGTCGTCGGTGCGCCCGCTGCGGCAGCCTGACGGGTGCTCTGCCGCATCGCCTGGCGTTTATTTTGGAACCTATGACACACAAGTCATTCAGTGAGTCGCGCTTCGCGTAAGGAGGGTTGCCGCTCACCAGATCTGTACACTTCTAGCTGACATGTTCAACCTTTTGGCAAGATCGGCCCGCTCTTCGGTCGACGGGAAGGCGGTGCGATTGTACGTCTCGTTCAGGACCTTCAGCTGCTCTGCGTCGGCCCGCTTACGCTTTTTCTTGATGGCCGGCTCCTGAGCCTGAGGCTCCGGCGTGTAGGAGGGGGGGCCTCCCATCGGAGGGTTGCGCGGGTAGGGTGATACGCCGTGGACGGACAGCCGAGTGGATGCGGAACGGTCCACAGACATCGATGACCGACGGGGCATCATGCTTGCGGCGGGATCGTAGCCCATCGTCGGAAGGGGCGGAGGGAGATTACGGGGATCGGGAGCTTGAGGTGCGTAGAACGAGCCGTGGTTCTGAGGTTGATGACCTTCCACATAAGGGGCGTATCCGGAAGGATAGCCAGCAGCTGGCGATCGGATATTGGAACCTGACATTAGGGAGCTCGATATGCCTGAATGATGCTGACCAGGCTGCATATTGAGCGGGGGAAGTGTGCGCGAGTCATGCTGCTCCGGGAGCATGGATGATGAGGGACGACCTGGGTAAGGAGTGAACTGTGCGGGGTATCTAGGGTCATTAGCCGGGTATGGTGTTTGTTGTTGATATGCTGCTGCTTCTATGGAAGATCAGGTCAATTACGTCTGCAGTGCAGAAGCAACCGTCAATGAGACTCACGTGGATTAATCGACCATCCCTGCTGGCCATATCCGGTCTGTACGCCGTATTCATTGCGACCCTGATCTTGCTGTGAGTTTTGAAATGAAGCGTCAGAAACTAATGTAGATTAGAATTGAGCGATGGTTCATACATGATGGTTGTTGGAGGAAAAGAACGGACCTGGAGAACGTGAGGCTCGAAACGGTAGATGAAGAGGAGGTAGTACACTTCGCCCACCACTGAAGCGCCCTCGGCGCTGTGTTCCACCAGGAGTTGCTGGCCGCGGTGTTCTTGAGAAGCAGCCGAAGGAGAAGTGGTCGTCCGGGTTTGCCATAGCCAATTTAAGCGAGACTTGGATGCAATCGTCGGAAAACCGTGTCGTGTTCTCCGCGATTAAGTACTCAGAGGAATGTGGATGGGTTTGGGGCGACCTGCGCATGGCCGTGCTGAGACACTGGGTAGGTTGCGGCGGCACGAGAGAGCGGCGGTGATGTGAGGAGTCGCGATCTGTCTGGCAGACGACTAGCACACGTCAGTCTCTGGACGTGGATGGCGCGTAAGAGGCACGCAACCGGGGCGAAGACGTACGTATGGTACCAGGGCAATGGGCACAAACTAGCGGCTCGCGCTCGGTGGTATATCTGGAAAATAGAATGCCTTGAATGGCGTCTGCCAATCGTTCCGGGAGGCTGTGACTGTCAAGAAATGAGAGCGAAAATGTGGGGGAGCTAGACAAGACTTTGTGAATCTCAGTTACCAAGTGGTAGGTCGAGTGGAAACATCACAGTTTGGCTCTAAAGTCGTGGCGGAACGCGTGTTCTTTATGGTACTGCACGCAGGAAGTCGAATGCACTGAGGCCCCCGAACGGTCCGTTTGCACGATACCGCCTCGTGCCCCACATGGCATACGGGTTTGTGTTCAACGCGTGTGATCTCCACAGCTGCCCGCCGGAGACGCCTGGTATTGCTTCGCCCGGGTCCAGCCGCCTTACTGTTCGGAGACGAGGAGATGCTCTTCCCGGCCAGAAGTTCAACCGAGATTAAAACTCGTCGCGGGTCTCCCGGACTATCGTGGATCGGATCACTTTGTCACGCCTTTATACGATAGTTTGCGCCAACACAGCCGATAACGGCGGCAATGTAATAGGCTGTTGACATCTGGTTTAGACTGGGAGACCAGAAGCGGAGGCCCGTAACTGGATCTGATCGGGCTATAATCCTCGGTTCTCGTGAGGGGGACTGCCGTCCGGATTCACGTCACAGGCCGAGAACGCTTGACAGTAAATACAGATTAGCGTTTTCGAATCATTGCGCGGCAGACCGCGGCACGCGAAACTAGGACTCACGAAGATTATCGCGGCCAACCGCCGCGAACCAAAACGCCTTCTGTCCGGCGGTGGGCCGGAGTTGCCAAGCTGGGGCCATGCGGTGTGCAACAGGGCAGAACGTCGCGGTGTCCAAAGTGTTGTAGAAGAGAAGCCGAGCAAAAGCAAAACTCTGAATGGAGTTCGCGAAAGCAACGCGGTCGCGCACATGTGCCACGCGCGTGGCAGACAGGTGACCGTGTGCTCGGGTTGCCTAATCTGGGCGATAGAGCGATGATGACGGCAGAGTCGATCATACATACCGAGACGTAGTCCGAGCACTCGTCGTCGTCGTCCAAGCCTTCCTGTGCGTCGGCCGCCCATTGTCCGCGACGTCCGCGAGTGCAATGGCTGCACCGCAGCGACGCGCTCTGCCTACTCCCCCGGGGCCGCCTGGGAACGCGTACTCCAGCACACGGCGCGGGATTTCGCCGAATCCTGCAGACACAGATATATATTCCTACGGAAATCCATACAGTGCGCCATACCCCAATCCTAGCTTTATGCCGCAAAGCATGTCGTATCCAGATGAACAACCGAGCATGTTGCTCGGCGGAACATTGCTTCACAAGGGTTTCTATGACCTTCTTTCCATGATACCGACCACGCCGTCGCGCATGTTCTGGCGTGAAGAGGAGGAGCCTATCGCGGGGCCTAGGTACGAAGAGATAGCGAACAAAGAGCCCTTGAACTCTCGGAAGCCAGTGGAGAGCCCACCTGCGACAAGCCCCACAATCCCGACGAGCCCGCAAAGGATCCTTAGAGGGCGAAAGATCAGTAAGGACATGGTGTCCAAGCCCATTGGATTCGTGTACGTATCGCTGGCCCCTTCACTCCACAGTGTTGACATTCATTTGGGATAGCCATCTGGTGCATGCCTCGGACGCGGAACAGGCCGAAGCACTCCTGACTAGATGGGGTCCTGAAGGGCAAGGCAAGATCGGAGGTCAGGAACACCTGTCTACGGCTCCTAGTGATAATTCTTTCTCAAAAATATTATCAATACAGACCCCCGGTGGGCTGACCCTATCAAAGATCGCATACGGCAGATAAATCAAGCCCGCGCGGTCAATGAAGTTGTCAACGGCCTCAAACCGTCGCAAAGTAGTATAATCAGGCAAGGCGCTCCCGATCCTAGCCCGCTGCGCGTTGTCAACGGCACAGTCACCACGGCGTCCTCAATCATCACTACTGTGGCGCATGAGAATGTCTCCCTGTCTCCTGTGGCACCGTCTGGTCTGCCTTCTTCCATACCGCCTGCGCAGACAGCGGGGCCGGGCGGTAACTCCACCATCCGATGGGCCGCCGGTCTTCCAGCACATCAGGAACACGAGTACGAAGATGTTCACGCATCAGACCCGGAGAAAGAAATTCCGGACATCCCCCAGGAAACAATTCGAAGACCTATTGTCCCATCCCTCGCCACCCTGGAGAAGGCCGTCTCTGCCAAGATCTATTTCGAGAATCTGTACTTCCCTCTTCTGCGTCATCCACCTTCTCGCGAGCAGCGCAGACTAGCGATGGAGAAGGATATGGTGAATATGCAATTGGGTGAGGTCCAGAAAGAATATCTCAGGACCCGTTGGCGTCAAAACGAGACCGCGTACTTGCGGGAGCAGCGCCGGAAAGTGGATGTTAGTGCCTTCGTCAAACTCAAGACCATAGGGCACGGTATTTCCTCACCAGTTGCCCAGGCGGACACAATCTTAATGCTGTGATCTTCTAGGTGCATTCGGGGTGGTCTCTTTAGTCAAGGAACGTTCCACGGGGCAGCTATTCGCCATGAAGCAGGTGATCACGGCCATCATTCTCTTTCCGCATATTAACGGCTAGACGTTGCTGACTGTGCGCGTCGTGCAGCTGCGAAAAGTCGATATGCTGCGCAAGGGCCAGGAAGGCCACGTTCGTGCGGAACGCGACCTGCTGAAATCTGCCTCTCTCGTCAGTTCGCCAGGGGGGGCAGACTGGATTGTCAGGCTATACTACAGCTTCCAAGATCGCGACCACCTTTATCTGGTGAGTATATTCCGTTGCTGTCATCTGACGGGAAATTGGACGTTCTGTGGCGGCTGATTTCATTACGATTTCATATCGATAGGTGCTCGAGTATATGGGTGGAGGAGACCTTCTGAACCTGCTGATCGAAAGGGACGTCTTTGAAGAAGATTTCACCCGCTTCTATGTCGCCGAGGTTCGCTCCGGTTTCATTACATTCCCCGCCGGCATCGCCTAACCTAGCAACCCCACATAATGCTAAATTTACGGCATATGGCTCGGCCGCATCCATTGTCTGCCATAGATGATCCTGGCTATCGAATCTTGTCACAAACACGGCTTTATCCATCGGGACATCAAGCCTGACGTGAGCGCTACACAAAATCATTTTTCGAGGTCACACTGACGGCTGATTTCTCTCCTTCATATCGGCCTCTCCGACCGCTGTCCAGAATTTTCTCTTCGACCCACAAGGACACATCAAACTGAGTGACTTCGGACTCGCGTGAGTAGTTGTATTCCCATCCTGCTAGCTGCTGGCCGCGTGCCCCGCGTCAGCTTTCACTGACATTTGTGCATCATGCTAGCACGGATCTCCATTGGGCACACGATACCTCGTGTAAGTGGCATGTTCCCTGCGCGGTGCACTCCAACGGTTGTTTGAACCCCTGTATCTCGCAGATTACGAGCAGCAGCGCCTCCACTTGCTACACAAGCATGGTATCGACCTCGAGGACAACTTTGGGCCCTCTGATGGCACGCGAACGAAGCGCCTCGACCGCAAGGATGTCGAACGGCTCATGGGTGGTGGTGATGGCCAGGGTGGGATTTTCACCTGGAGGGAGCGCAATCGGAGGAAGGTGCGTGTTCACGCTAGCATGTCATACAACCGGGGCCCAGCTGAGTACCGCGAACCTGCAGTTGGCGTACTCTGTGTAAGTTCCCCGCTTGCTGTTCAATGTGTCTAGCGCACTGAGAAAGTCTGCTCGGCAGGTGTGGCACCAATTCGTACAGTAAGTCTGCCTCCACCGGATGTCTCTCGTACTGGGCTTCGACTGACGTCGACAGTGTCACCGGAGGTTATCAGGGGACATGGATACACATATTCGTGCGACTGGTGGAGCCTTGGCGTGATCATGTTCGAGTGCCTCTATGGGTAACGTTGATGTCAAGTCTCGAACGACGTTTGTGCTGAATTTTACTCCATTTAGGTTCCCCCCCTTTGTTAGCAACTCTGTCAGTGCTATTCTACCTGCTGCCAATTCCCTTCCGCTCTTTCATCATTTTGATGGCATACTGACATGGTATTGCAGCGACATGTCACACGGCAAAAGATTTTGAATTGGAAGCAGTCTCTTCGCTTCCCCTCGCGGCCTCGCATCTCTCGTGAAGGCGTTAGCCTGATTGAACAGCTCCTGTGCGAGCCTGAAGACCGCCTCGGATCACAAGCGTCGTCGTCAGTGAGCAGGCCGAATTCGATGATCGTGCAAGCGAGGAGGAGTGGTTTCATCTCGATCGCGGGCGCCGCAGGTAGCGTCGACGGAGCACACCTAATCAAGGTAAATTTCTACGGCTCCAGACACCGCTTGACAGACCCCTGATGACTGTATCACTCTGCAGGCGCATCCATGGTTCCGCGGCATCGACTGGGAGAATATTCACCGAGTTCCCGCACCGTATCACCCTGAACTGCGGAATCCGGAGGATACGCGCCACTTTGACGATGACATCCCTGCTGAGGTGAGGCAAAGCGAAAACACAGCTTATGACATAGACTGAATAGGGGCTACACAGCCTCTCGCGCCGGCGAACGGTGCACCAGCAGACGCCACACGCGACCCGCTCCTCCGGGACAAAGTGCACGGCCAGGAGATCCTCGAGGTGCGGAAAGCTCTTGCGTTCGCTGGGTTTACGCACAAGAGCCCTCGGGTGATCAGTTACGTAAGGGCCGACAAGGCCTTCGACCCCGAGCCTGACACATACGGACACGAGGAAACGGAGCGTGGCCGCTCAATGGTGCGGGAGGATCACGACGTTGGCAAAGGCAGAGCGATCTCTCTGTAATAATAACATCAAGGCTGTACTATCTTGGACTGGATTGGCCACGACCCCGCCACGACTTGCCAGCATACTCTCACTAGGCCATTGGCCATGACTAATGCTAGCTCCCGGAATGCTTACCCATGTCCGGTCGATACCTATCTACGATCGTTGTATCTATGCATTGTATCTTGTACTGCTTGCTAGCGCCATTGGAAATCAACTATACCATCATTGGATCGAGATCTGGACACCTACCTCCAACCTCAAGGTGTTAGCCGATCACTGATCCCAGGCGCGGCGCGTGTGGTATGGACCACACTCGCACTTAGTTGGCAGATCGGACTGCCAGCTATAAACACTCTAAGTTACGTAAAGCCTTCGCGGAAACAAACCGTTCACACTGTGCCTCAGCCCCGGAAAAATGCGCCGATCTGCGCTGCCCAGTCCGTCCACCGGGTTGTTGAGCATAGACCGGTCGAAGACCTGCAAATTACATCAACGGAGAGGCCAACAATGGCTCGAAGATCTCTCCCGGAGCACGGGCTCGGATGTTGCGGGAGGGAAGATCTGCGGGGGCTCCGAACGGCGGTTCCCACTCAGTGTGCATGCGGAGGGTGTCCCGACCGGATAGTAGAACTTTACTTACAACATCGTGGCAGACACATGTCTAGATCGCGATCGCACTCGCCGTGTCCAACGGACTCGACTTACACATTACACTCGGCACAGAGCTCCCAGGGGGAATCGGCCTTGCACGCCCCAGACACGTTTTCCCGGATGCAGCAGGAAAGGCTCTAGAGGCAGGCTAGTACGTCCGAGGAATCATAGCGTGCAGGGCGTGCTGCGCGGGGCTCCGAGTTCGTTCTCGGTCGAAGCGATACGCAATCTACCCGTTCCGTGTCTCCTCCGCGATCCATGCACACATGATCGATCCGAGTCTAAAGTCAAAACCTGTTCAGGGACCAGAAGGACTAGCAGTAGCGGAATGAGATCACGGGGCGGAATCTAGTGGTGCATAGTGTTCTATTGCAGAAATCCAAGGTAGTCTGGCGCAGCGCCGTACCGTGTTTCGGCGAGGAGAGCGTGGCCAAGACTTCACAGCTTGTTGGCTCGGATGGCATGCCAGACAATGCCGACCCTGACGAGAAGCACCGAGAAGCAGGATTGCACCCGAGTAGTTGCTGATTGTGGCGTTGCATGACGAACGGCCGCTGCCCGCATCCTCGTTGTTCTTCCCGAGGCGCCTGCCTGCGCGGCCTCTTACCCACAAGGGCGAGAGTGAGGATTGACTTGCCGATACTGAATTGAGTTGACATCATCCGTGCAGAGCGACAACCCGCCAGATGAGCCTAATCGTGCATGTATCAAGGGCTCGATGCGCGATGGGTCGCGTTGTTGGCCCAGGCAATGTACTAGTAGCGAGACGTTGGATGTCGACAGCGGTGGCACTGTGAACGTGGCCAAGGTGTTGTCAGACGCAGTAGGCGACAGAGTAGCCCGTCTGTACCTATAACATAACATTTTGGTGAGGACTGGTTCAACAAACTCTGGAGCACTTCAAGTTCAACTTGTAATGATGTGTGTGAAACCGTTCAAACGCGTTTGTGGTCAGAAGGACCGCAGATCGCAATCTCGGCTATAGCCGTACTACTATACCGAAAATGGCAGGTCTCCTAGAATGAGCAGGACTGTCTTGTTCCCCGTCGCAACTAGCCTAAGTTCTATATTACATTGCATGTGTATAATATGAAAGTCCTAGTCCTACATACGGACTCCATTCGCTACGCAGTGCCATTCCGAATATTATCCCACTTGCTTCCCTCATACGTCAACCAGTTTGGGCTCTGGTCGAGAGGCCCCATGGCCTCCTTGACGACCGTGACCAGGCTACGGCCAGACTGCGGGTCCTTCCCAGGGCCGCCCTCCATGCCCTCGCGCGGCGTGCCCTTATCCCCGCTCAGTTCCCAGAACATGCTCCCTCCTAGGCCCTCGCGGGCGATCCACTCGCCCTTCCACCGCCCGACTTCCTCGGAGTCGAAGCTGACCATCTCCTTTGTTTGGTAATTATATGCCCAACTCGCAGCGGCCTGCTCGTCGCGCAGCGCGTAGGACCCCGGAGGAGGGAGTGCGCGGTAGTCGTACACGCCCTGCTCCCAGCTGCCCTGCCCTATCCCTTGAAAGGGCGTGCCGGGGCCCTCAGTGTTCAGGAAGCTCCGCCCATACAGGGGGATCCCGAGCACGATCTTGCTGCGAGGCACGCCTTGGTTGATGTACCAGCTGACGGCCTGCGAGGCGCTGACAGCGCCTCCGAAGAGGTTCGCCTGGTGGTTGGCAATCTTGTCCCACGATCCAGCTACGCGGGAGAACCGCCGCATCAGCATCCTGTTGTCATACAGCAATACAACATGCTCACAGAAATCATACGCCATCATGTTCCAGAAGTCAAGAACCTGGTCCATTTCTTTGACATGGAGCCGCTGGTAGTTATCGGGTCCACAAGGTGCTGCAATCTTAGTAACGGCGAGTAAGCTTTCGGTGAGACCCTGAGTGGGTACTGAGACCGACCGTTAGTAGGAATCGGTGGCTGATGCCTTTGCGGGCTGCATGAGCGTCTAGGGCGGCCCTCAGCTCTCTCAGCAACTCCACGTAGCCTCGCGCCTGCGCATCGCTTTGCGGGTATTCATAATCAACGTCTAGACCGTCCAACGCGTTGTCCTCGAGGAGACGTATAGCTGATGCTACGAACTTGGACCGCAGGGGTGGGGAGACGATGATCGGATGGAGGGTCGGAGAATACGTCCAACCGCCGATGGACAGGATGACCTTGAGGTGCCGATGCTGCTTCTTGAGCTTGTAGAGGGCTTTGAAGTTGCCATAGAGGTTGTGTCCGACATCACTCCATGAATCACCCGGGTAGTGAATTTCTTGGTCTGCCCATGTGTCGGACAGGAAGACCTCGCCGGTGTCCGCTTTGATGTTTGCAAACGCGTAGAGGATATGACTGGTCGGGGTAGCGTGAGGCGTGAGAAGACAGGGTTGTATCCCACTCACGTCAAGTCTTGGACCGGGATGAGGGACGGTGGGTATTTTCTGCCATAGATTCCCCTGCAACTCTTTTCTTAGACGTACGTCGTAAGGAAGTGAAGCTTACGCACCAGTTCACGAAACTAACCGAACGCGGTAGTTAGCCGGGCCAATTCCGCATGAACACCTTGTAGTACACACTATCCCACGCTGTACTTTCCGTGCTCGGGCATATCGGGCGCAGTTGTGTTCTTATTGTCAATGTCTTGTGCAGGAGGTGGGACTTCCGCGTCGGTATCGTGTGCAGGTGGCGCCTGCAGCTCTCCCAAGCGGTTCGTCCACTGGTTCGCTCTCAAGATTGCCAAGACGACGAGCGCGGCAGTCGCTCCAAACAACAAGGCCCTGCCGATGGCTCGGAGACGAGAGGAAGTGCTGGCGGGGGGCGGTTGGTTGTCTGACGGAGTGTTGGGGAGTGGTTCGTAGGACGCAGATGGCTCTGGCATCGCAGTACAGCCCCGAACGATGACGGATTGTGGCGAAGGATGGCGGCGACTGCGGTCCGGCAGCCTTTTCCCAGCACGTGACCAACGCGTCATTGTGCCACACAAGCGGCGTGACGCGCAGATCATCCTAGATCCGGTCCAAGTGCTCCTCCTGCAACGCGGTCTCCGCCTTCCTGCAACGAGGCGCACCCGCGGCGGGGTGGCGTTACTGCTCACTCCGTTTTGTCCTCAGCGGGATGCACTCCGGAAGAGCGACTGCTCCTCGGAATACCCACGCCCGGACGAACAACGTCCGCCGACACGTTTGGGGACGCACAAGGTCACGGCGAGCAAAAATCGCGTACCAGGGACGCTAATCAACCTCGCATCTACCATCCACTGACAGGGCCTGCATTTCACACCAGGGCCGAGCACGCAGGCCACCACACTCCCCTCAGTCACTGTGGTAGCCTCGGAGAGCAAGTTAGACAGCACAGCCTAGCTGGACGGCGCGTCCCCGGTCAGTTGTCGACGTACCCGACCCGTCACACACTACCGGAGACTGGTACCCAAATCTGCACCGAGCACCGGAACAGGGCGATGTGCGCACGACCGATCGACATGAAGTTGTAGGCCGGTAAGTGGAGCACATCCCCACGCTGGATTACGCGTACGCTGTAGATCGCAAAGGAACGGCCAAATAGGAGGCCGGCCAAGTGTCTTTCCGACGTGCGCAGCTGTTGAACAGCCCCGTGGGGTGGACAGCACCCGGTGCAAGACTCGGGCGTGCATTGGCGGCAGTATCTGCGCAAGCATCGTCAGTGCAAGTCTTAGACCTTCACGTCTCATGCTAGTCTTTCTCCTCTAGACCTGGGCTGCTAAACCTAGTTGCCGATGCCAAGTTAGGTCTTAACCTACTACTCTTGTGATAATGGGGGGTACTGGTGCTGTGCGACCCGCTGCCAGGCATCCGGACAGGGAAGCACCCAGAGTGTCGCATCATCTAAGGGTCAGACCTACCGTCCGTGTGTGGTCTTCGTGCGCTGCGACTGCCACCTTCGGCAAGAGTGCAAAGACTGAGACGGGGTCGAGTTCAGGAGTAAGCCGCATCAATCATTTAGGGTCTGCACGGTCGTAGCACGAAATCCACGCTCTGCGAACTAGTAATTGGCATCCGATGAACAGAATCGAGTACGTTACTACAGGATGATGTAACAGGTGACGTACGATAACGATACAGAACTGTCTTCATCCACCCTTGACGACTTCACGCCACAACGGTGTCAGGGCTTGTGCTACAGTGTTTGATGCCACCTCCAAGCAGCTGCGGGTCTCCTCATCGGACACGCTGCGTAGAATCCCCCTCGCGCGCCACCGATCGGGGTGGAACCGCCTGTGGCTCTCCTGCACGAACACCTTGTAGTCCTGGGGGCGCATGTACGCCCGCACCGACCGGAAGAACGCCTCCACCGCGTTCCAGTCAATGTCCTCCACGACGAGCAGCGAGGGCGCCTGCAGGACCGGCCACGGGATCGCGTCGAACGAAGCTGGGCTGTCCTCCGAGAACCGCGTACCGTCGAAGGCCTCGCTGAGCACCTTGTACCGTTCCAACGCGCGTTGCGTTGTCCACGGCCCGTATGCCCATCGCTGTTGCTGCTGTCGCCGACGCTGCTCCTGCTCGCGGGCCGCCTTCTCGTGGGCTGCCCGCGCGCGGCGTTCCGCCTCTGCACGGTCGCGCTCTTGCTGTTGTCGTCGCTGTTCCTCCGCCTCCGCCGCCCTGCGCTGGGCCTCCCGCTGTGCCCGCCTTTGCTCATTTTCCGCACGTTCGGCTTCCGTGCGCCTGCGGGCGGCCTGTTCCCAGAGCGGCTTGTCCTTCTCAAGCTCGGCCAGCTTGCGCCTTGACTCCTCGATTGCAGCTTGCCGCCGCGCTTCCTCGGGGTCGACCTGGCCTTCAGGTTGTTGAGTTTGGTCAGACGGATCCGGTGGCTGCTCCGACTCTGTAGACGTATCAGCAATGCTATTGCGGGGCCTGTGCAAAGTGGGTACCATGTGTGTGTGCTCCATTTCTGAGCTCTTCTGGTATATCATACATGAGGTTTTGGAAGAAGGTGTTGTGCCACGCTGCCCTCTTGGAGTCGGAGCGGGCCTTGTAAGTCTCGGCCCTGTGCCGTTCCCGCTCCGCACGCTTAGCATCAAGCTCTTGCTTGGTTGCGCCAGGCGAGACCGTGCGATACCGCTTTCGCGGCTGGCTTTGGGTGTAATCAGAGGAATTGGATCTTGAATCCGCGGACTTGTTGGGGGTTCGGACGCCGGGTTCTGGAGAGACTAGAGACGCCGATGAGAGACACTCTGATGCAGTGATGAATAGTGAACTCACTTTTTCGCTTGACCGCGGTTGAAAGGGGTACGGACTTGGAGTGACCCTTGTTAAAAATATCTGTAGTGAGATCTATCATGTCGATCTCCTGCAAATCCTCGTAAATAGGTCGTATTCGCGATGCAATCTTCTCCCGCCGATGTTGTCTTTGCGACTCAGTCTCTTCTCTGGTCCTTCTTCGCGGCCTCGTTCTGCTTGTCGTCTTTCGGATGCCAGGGGCATGGGAGCTTCCCTGCGATGAGTCGCCTAAGAGGTCCTCTACTTCGTTTTCTTCGTCGTCGATAATGGGGATAGGGTGAGCGGCATCGCTGCCAAGTTCGCTCATGGTATCGTCGTCTGGAGCCGCAGAGCGAAACCGCTTGTGGGGATTTGGAGGCGCCCCGTCGTCAGAAGGCGTGGAGAGGCGGCGTTTCGACTTTGGTGCTGAGGTGCCATTGACAGGGTGGCGTTCCGCTTCATCGACTAATATCCGATCCTTTCCGTTCTTACGGGTGACGGTGGGTATCTCAGGGTCTGCTGGGACGGAGCATTCGTACTCCGTACTGTCCAGTTTGTAGATATCCCATTGGTCCTGCGAGCAATATAGATCCTCCCTGTATACGCATACCCATCGGACATGGGGTCGCCTCTGAGGAACAATTCGCTACGCACCCGCAGATATTGACCAGCCTCGGCCAGCTTCCCTCGTCCTTCACTCCTGGTCCTAACCGGGCACGCGGGACGAAGCGCCACGAACTTGTGCCCTGCGGCCCTGGCGTCGTCTCTACTACGATGCGCTTGGGACGCGACGGCTCATCGTTCAGAGAGAGGTTCTCGAGGCTCTGGGTTCTTGGCGTCGCCGTGAGAGGGTGAAAGGATGCAAAAGAAAGGGTCGATCCGGAGATGCGGTGGACACGCGCGGGTTGTGTTGGGTCGAGAAGGCCAGGTGTCGTGCCTTGAATTGTGCGGATGTGTGGCCGATTGGACATGATGCAAGACGAGACATATATAGTGTCGTTGAGATGTGTTGGAAGAGGGCAAGCAGCCCGACGGCGATCGTCACGAAACAGGATCGAGTGTTGTTCAATTTCGGCCGGCGTATCACGTGGTCATGTCGACGAAGGAGACTAATTATAACTTCCATATTAGGATGGATCCCGATATAGATGCCACCGCTCGGAGAGATATACGCGCACTGAGTCCAGCGGCCAACAGTGCAAGTCGACAAGTCGACAAGACTTACTGAATTTCCACAGGGCGGCGGTCGGACCGCAGTTCCTCTGAAGGCCTTCTGGATGTACATAAAATACAGCTATCATTGCCACTCGATTGCTCCAAGGACACACAAAAGATGCTTACTTGCAACCGGCCAGGGAGCTCGTTCAAAAGGGTCAGGACTCGAGAGAAGTAGAGAGCAAGGAAGACAGGGAGTAGTCATGAGGCTTGTTTCCGAATCCTGCATTTGACCAGTGCGGTCTGAGCAGTAAGCCTGGGACTGGAAATTAAAGTAAGGAGAAGATACGACATCGCGACGGCCATATTCAAAGGAGGCAAGATGTGCCCTGATATGTAAGGAGCTATACCATCGCATTGGTCTCCGACGATGAGTTCGTCGACCGAGGATATATCGAGGTGTCACAGATTATGCGAGTTGGCAAAACGACTTGCACCTCGAGTGGAACGCATCTCGGCGATGTCCGAGAGCTAGCATCCATATCGGGACGCTTTAGTCTGCGACGCCGGCGTGTCGTGATCATCCCGCGACGCTAATCAGTAGTACCGGGTCGTCGTGCAGTCAATCAACGGGTCCCTATTCGCATACAAGCACCTCCACGCATCGAACCCGATTGTGGACGGGACTTTGTTTCTTGGTGCGTACAGAACAGAGGTTCAACGTCCACCAGTGGTATGTTGATTGAGGCTCTGTGCCATGCTACAAGCATCTCGAGGAGGCCACTGCCAGTCTGCCCGCACCTACAAACCGCACACCGGAACATTCCTGTATTTGTATCTTCAACACTGCAACTGCCAAACGAGTCAGTCAGAGTCACACAGTTGACATCATTGACTCGGTCAGGCCCCCCCCTCTGCACCTAAAGGGCATCTCGCCAGCATTCCAAGTCAGCGTCCGAACGCCAGCATCGCATCCCGCCATGGCTGCAAAGACAAGCTTACGAAACTTCCAATCCGAAATCGACCAAATACGACAGCGAGAGGTGGCCCGCCAGAGAGACGCCGCTTCCGCAGAACGCGCCAAAGACACGAAGGAGGTGAAGAAGCCGGCATCTCGTCCAACCGCCCAACCTCCGAGTCCGACTACGGGCAAGGCTGGCGGGGCTAATCCGCAAATCAGGGGTCTGGCAGAGCCGTCGGATGTGGACGAGCATATTCAGGTACGTAATGCGCCCATCGATAGCGTAGCTTCACGCCTCACGGGATCCATATCCGTCACAGTCACTATTGCTCTCTACCGCCCCGACAGACCACGACGAGGCGCGGAATCTTGTTGCATCATTACTGACCAGGCACAGAGGCGAATACCTCCTGCGAATAGGTGCTCATCCACCTCACCCCCGATTATTCTCCAAAGTACCCGGCTCGCTCGAGGAGGCGGAAGGATGGCGTGGTTCGGAGCGCACTGCGGAAGAGCTTGGCACCCTTGAGCGTGCCGTCACAGATATTGTGATAGATATCGGCGGCGTGGTATGTGCTCCGAGGCAACTCCCACTCACTGAGCGTTCAGCTTCATCACTTAGACGACTGTGTTGTTCGACACAACGGTTAACCACCCTCGAGCAACCCTGCTGTTACGATTACCTCCGGGGGACGTCTCTATGACTCCAGAGGTGCGCTGCGCCGTTGTCGGCAATGTGGACAGTGGGAAATCGACTACATTAGGCGTCCTCACGCGGGGTAACAGGTATCTCTCTTTCGCTGCACCGCATATACTGACAAATTCTAGGAGCATTGGATGATGGGCGAGGGCGAGCCCGTGTGAGCCTGTTCCGACACAAACATGAGATTGAGAGTGGGCGGACATCGAGTGTAGGAATGGAGGCAAGTGAAGCGGAACTGTAAAGAGGGTCGTAATCATGACCGTTCATTCAGATCCTCGGGTTCGGGCCTACAGGCGCGGCAATATTACCTTCGACTGCGCATTCAAACGATACCGACGTTATTCGACACGAGAAGATGGGCTGGGAAGAAATTTCCGCGAAGGCAGCGAAGATTGTGTCCTTCATCGGTACTCAAGCTCAGACAGCCTTAAAACATACACCCATATTGACGAACTATTCTCAGATCTCGCCGGTCACGAGCGATATCTTAAGACCACTCTCTATGGTCTCACCTCCGGGGCGCCGTCCTGCGTTATCCTCATCGTTGGAGGGAACGCAGGGCTTATTGGCATGTCGAAGGAGCATCTTGCGATTGCGCTCGCATTGAGTGTGCCTGTCATCGTCTGCATAACAAAGGCATGGTGTTGCCAATTGATATTTTCGTGCCGTCCCTAATGTGTGGGAGACAGATTGACATGACACCTGCCAATGTGCTGGCGAAGACAATAGAGCAGGTCACGAAGATTATGCAAAGCCCCGGGTGCCGGTAGGTCGTCGCATGCATCGCATACATTGCGTGATGCTCATTTGGCCGGTGCAGAAAAACAACAGTATTTGTACAATCGGTAGAGACGGCAATCGAGCTGTCTCAAACTTTTGCGGCTGAGCGGTATGTGCTACTGGACGTGTTTTGGACCAGCGCTGACGTCGATGAAGATTATGTCCCGTCTTCCAATTGTCCAATGTCACCGGAGCGGGGCTGGACTATGTCAGTGTCATGGTGACTTAACACAAAAGACGTCTACTGACCCCAAGAGTGCGTAGCTACGAACATTCCTCAATCTGTTGCCAGCGAGTGAAAGCGACACAGAGAAGTTTGCTGCTGACCAGCCATTAGAGGTACCGCTTCCATGCTCATTGATAGACATTGATATTGACATTCCGACGAATCCAGTACTCGGTTACAGAGATATGGTTCGTGGGTCTACATTTGCTTCATAGGGCCGTAACTTAGAAGGTGGTTGTGAAGGTCGGTGCCCTACGTCGGCACCGTTGTGGACGGAATTTTGAACAGTGGCATCATAAAGACTGGTGATGCAGTGTTAATCGGTCCGGACGCCAACGGCAACTTCCAGAGCACCGTCGTCAAGTCAATACAACGCAAACGGTAAGGAGATGTACCGAACAATGTAGCAGCCCAACTGACACCGGCACTCAGGGCCCCGGTGGCTAGCGCGGAGGCGGGCCAATGCGTATCTCTCGCCCTCAAGCGGATCCGCAAGTCTGCCGTCCGCAAGGGCATGGTGCTCGTGCACAAGAGCGAGACGCCTCCGAGAGGTGCGTTTTCGCCGCTCCGTCATGAGCGCGAGCCAGTGTTCATCTCCGCTCTGTAGCCGTGCGGCAGTTTGAGGGGCAAGTCCTCATCCTATAGTGAGCGCCCCGCCGTACTCTCCGTTGCGGCCCATATACTCATATCGCCGCCCAGCCATAACACAACGCTGCAGAACAACTACCAAGTGCGTAGTTCGCCGCCGTGCCCCCTTCGGTATTGATTGCCCATGCGCTGATCTTCGTTCCGCAGGCAATGCTCCATTGTGGGGTGCGTGCTTCGCTGCTTTCCGTCTCGCTCGACGTTTCTAAGGCTCCGCTTTCCGCCGGCTACGCAGGCGGTCCGGCAGACTGTGCGCATCGTGAGCATGGATCACCCCCAGGGCATCCTGCGCACAGGGGACCGCGCGACGGTAACCTTCGAGTTTATTTCTCACCCTGAATTCATCAAGGAAGGTATGAAGCTCTTGTTCCGGGAGGGGAAGACGAAGGTATGTCTGGCGCCCGCCCTCCAATGGCCAAGCTCACGCGCCCATAAGGGCCTCGGCGTCATAACACGATTACTGTAACCTTCACGCTGCTGCTGTAACTATGGCGAGCCCGACGCGCACGCAGTTTGAGCGGAGAGAGGACGCGCCGTTGTATGTCCAGGGCCAGGGGCAGCGGGCGATATGCGCGCTAAGATGCCAAAGCTCTATTGCCGTCTTTCTTTCTTCTATGGACAGGCCTGCTGTCTGAACTTCCCTGCGTGTACCTACATACTCCTTTTGTAAGAATCTATGCTGTATGATCAGACGAGGCGAAAAAATCAAGGACCCGAATAATCTTAATGGTTAGAGCTGCCATCTCCTCCGTCCGCCCCGTCGTGAGGTGCTGCCAGTGCCCGGGCTGGAGGATGTGGAGAAGGACATGGGGGACGCCCGTTCCCCCTCCAATTCGAGTTCGTGTGCGCGTACGGCGGCTTCGAGCTCGCCCTCGCCAGCGATGCGTCCCTGCGCCTCGCTAAATTGCTCGTACAGCGACCGCTTAGGATCGTACGTATATCGGAAGGACTGAGCAGGCTCTCCGGTAACGGCTGTGGTGGTCTCGAGTCCTTGCCGCTCGCGCTTCAAGTCGCGTTCAAGTGCATCAAGGAAGAGGCGATCGTGAGGCACCGAGAACCTTCTGAGAATGAGAATACGCGGAGGGCGGACAAAGGCACAAAGCGCGTACCAGTAGAATACCTTCTGTTTCTTCTGAGTGCGGATACACTGGTATTTGAACAATAGCTCGAGGAATGGTGACTAAAGATGATGATGTCTGAGAACGCGTCAGGAGGGCCTGCTGGGCGCACGCACTTTCGGTTCCTCCAGACACGCGTCGACACCCGGCTTCAAGTTCCTCAGATCGCTGAAGACGCCCTCCTCGAACTTCTTCATGTTGCGCACAGGCCTACCGAAGGCTTCGAAGCGAAAAACAAGAGCGCGGACGATATCTGTGCCCGTGATGTGGTATAGGCCGTCCCAAAGCACGCAGCTCACGTACTCCATATTCGGAAGCAGAAACCGGTTCAATGCTGGGTGCCCCATAGGGTCATCTACGCGAGTATCGGGGGCCGGAGAAGAGGAAGGAGTGTGGGTCCATCGCGCGGGAGCAGTGGCGAGAAAGAACTTGAGGCGGTTGAGATGCTCGAGCAGCTCACGCTCGTGATAGGTGAGGGGACGGCTGAGCGTGCTCTCGAGAGTAGGGTCGTAGGGCATCGAGACGGTGCGCGCGCGCTGTGTGCGGCCTGCGACCACAGCCATGTCGATGTCATTGAGGTCGTCCAATTCATCGTCCTCTTCAGTGTCTGCGTCTGCGTCCTCGTCGTCATGGTAATACCGCTCTGCGCCCGGTAGCACCTCGGGTGCTTCGCGATGGCGTATTCGGTGGTCTTGTTCGGGCGCGTATGGAACAACAGAAGGATCGAAGGTACGAGGGTGCGATGACAGGGAGGGGAGGCGGGAATGAATCGGCGGGGGCCTGTGGGGGTATGCAGCAGTCTCGTACCGGCCTAGGGTGTCCATGAGAAAGGAGAAGAAGAGAACATCACAGGAAGGAAAGCTGACCTAGTGCTTACCTCTGGCAGAATTGATGGTCTCGTACCGCATCCGAATCAAATAAACGGGAGACGTGATAATTCGGGTACCGAGGCCGCAGCGAGAGCAAGCGTCTCCGGTTACGCCGACCGTCAAACATCTGTACGTAGTACTTAGCGATGCTTACCCTCCGACCTGACTCTGCATTTTCGCCCGCAGATCCGTGCACATAGTTCGTGGCAGTTGGGGGCAGACGGTGAAGAGGGAGGGGATGTGAGAACAAGCGTGCGAGATGGGGATAACGAGCAACCCGTAAACGGTCGACGTGTTCTGTTGTGGAAATGCGTACCAAATATGTATTCTGCATCAAGTTCGCCAATCATATTCTAACATCGCCTTCAATGTTCAACAGCAGAATTTATCAAATGGTCGTAGCAATTCTAGAGTCAGGGCCCATTGACATAGAGTGGGTGGTACCTAGCGATGCGAACGACTGCACCTGAAACAGCACCGAGAAATCGACGATCTGCCCGTGATCGCATACAAGTTACATACAACCCTCTGCGTAGTGAATATCAAACTATTGGCGAGACCGATGCGCACAGACGTCTGGCTGTGTGGCTTCTTCGACAACAGAGGATGGGATGGACAACTTGAAGAGAGATCCCGCGGCGGCGTTGCCATATCTCGATTGACGAATTTGAGGGACATCAAATTCGCACTTGTCGGCTCCTCTCTGGCAGCGCACGCCGCAGAGTCGCAGACACGCTCACACACAGACCTTGATATCATACTATCCTTCATCTATCGAACGGTACTCATTGTTGGACATCGCCCGAAGAGGAAACGACCGATTCAGGAAACGCAGATTTTGTGAGGCGGTGCCGGCGGTTGCGTGACCAGAACCTGGGTAAGCATGCCGTCTACGTAGTCCTGCGTGCTGCTCTCGACCACACAGCTAACAGCTATACTTGCATTCCAAGGGTTGCAGTGGTCTCTGGCCACATATACCCGGGACATCGATTGGACCTTGTATTCGCTTTACTCCGCCTCCCCGCTTTTGGAGTCAAGGCAGTTTCGTCCTAGCTGCCTACGATGTCCATGATGGCTGCCGCAGCCTCAGCATATGAAGAACATCTACGGCGGGTTCAATCGACTGGAGACCTCCCAAATCCCGTACCTTCCATACGCCCGAGTTCTCGAGGCAGCCTACGTCGCTCTCAAGGCGTGGATCGACTTCAACGGCCGGAGCCGCTGCTCCTGCCTATGCCTAATCGAATCCACGGACCTAACGACTCGCTCCCAAGTCTCGATGCTACGTACGCTGCCCACGGTCCAGATGGGTCTACTATCCCAAGACACTCTTCAGCTCGGCGGCAGCAGCGACGAGCAGAAGACGCACCTACAATAATCGACAAGCTATTGATGGCATGCGGTTTCTCAGGAGAGGATGCAAAAGCTCGAAGAGAGTTTATATCCTTCGTTTGGGGCATTGTGTTTTCCATAGCCCAGGTACATATACCTTCAGTTCCTATGCCGCTTTACCACCTCACATCGTGTAGTACATTGCCATCATAACCCTTTTGGCATACTCTTCTCATCATGAAAGCCCGACAAAACCTGGTCTTACCGAATGGGATGCGTGCGACCGGCCCCTGGGAGTGTGGAATTCGATTTGGTTGATCCGAGTGGCACTGGGCCTGTTACTGACAACATGGGGTTACCGACGCGAGCAAGCTACGCGCATGATGTAAGTGCCACGCCTATTACTCGCGTCTCGTGTTAATATATGCGTCCACCAGCCGTCAACGCAGGGAACGTGGTGAGGAGCTCGAGAACCCTCGTATACCACCTCTCCGCTCTCCACGGGGCCCTCGCTCAGCCCAGCTGTGGGATAATGACGAAGGTAATAGCACGCATGAACTCAGGAATTCTACCCTATACTCTCGGTACGTCTCTACTAGCAAACCTTGCCGCCGCTGATACGACACCCAGGCTATCCATTCTTGGGAACTTCATGTCACTTGCATGGTTCCTCACCGCGCATATTCTGGAATACACCTCGGTGAACGACTGCCGGTACACCTCGCCGCACCTCTGGTGGACGACGTTCGGGATATTGTGCATCCTCTACCTGATGGTGCTCGAGATCTTCTTGATCGGGCTCCTAGTCTTCGTCTTCGGCCCCGTGCTCTACGTAAGCCTCACTATCTCTGAAGACTATACCAGATCTGACCCCGTTTTGCGTAGCTCATCTGGAATATCATCCTCCTCTGCATCGGCCGTCACCCGCTGCAAAATCCGCATCAGATCAAACCCGAGATCGGGAAGCTTCCGAAGCACACAGTCCACCAAATCCCTCTCGTGCTCTACATCCCGCCTCCAGACGCTGAGGACGCTGCCACCGCCTCGCCCACCAAATCCGCATCTCCCGCGCACAACTACCCGCCGACGCGGAATCCTCTGACGCAGAAGAGGAAGCCAAAGTGGCGGTTCGCGTTTCTGCGTAGGAAGCGGAACTATGCTGCTGGCGAGACTGTTGGCGGGGAGCAGGACATGATGGACGCACGGGAGAGAAAGACGGACCCGGAGAGAATGACGTGGGAGGAGCGGTGGGAGCCGGGCGAGTACCCCTTCGTGCGCTTGGAGGGCAATCGCGCTGTGTGTGCGATCTGCCTGCTCGACTTTGAGCCACCGAAGAGGATCGACGGCGCAGATGCGGATGCGAATCTGGCTATTGAGGGCAGCGATGAGAATGTGCATGAGGTAGACGCAGCGGGAGATGATACAGGTGAGAAGGTGGAATTGGAGGTGGCTGAGGAGGAGGATGACGCGCAGGAGGACGGGTCGGTGCATGAAGTACAGGTGGACGAGGTAACGGTGGAGGAGAGGCAACAACTAAGGCTGGACGATGCAGGCGAGGGTGCTGTGCCGTTGAGGCTACTCGGGTGTGGGCACGTCTTCCACGTGCGTGTCTTTGTTTGCCTACATAGGTCGACCTGTGCTGATGATTCTTCAGCAAACCTGTGTTGACCCTTGGTTGACCGACGTCTCTGGGCGCTGTCCGGTGTGCCAGAGGCCCGTGCAAGAGTCCACGAAAGGGAAGACCAAGCCCACCAGGGAAGATACTGTGGGGTGAGTTGACACTCAACATATACTCCGTGTTTTGTATATCTTGTCATCTTGTTGTCGACGAGCATTGCACGTACTGCTCTTTTGTACTCCAGTTATTGTACTCTTGTTGTAGAACAATATGTAGCTATTCACTCTGCAACGGTTGTATGCGTGAGGCATGCAAGGGTGCAAAAGGAATCACAATAATGATAAGCAAGGAGGATGTTGGACAAGAATCATACCCAGGCCAACGTCGAGAGAGGGCCGGAAACAAAGGAAGTGAGAACTGAGATACGCAACTATGTATTCCATCCGTTCGTCTGCCCTTGCGGACTCCCCCACCCTCCTCCGCCCCCGCCTCCGCCACTACCTCCCCAACCACCAGGGCTGTTTCCACTCGCACCCCATCCAGCAGCAGCAGGAGGACTAACGTTGCTTCCACTTGCACCCCACCCAGCAGCAGCAGCGGCAGCGGGACTAGCGTTGCTTCCTCCCCACCCAGCAGTAGCACCGCCACCTGCTGCAGGGCTCCATCCACCTCCTCCACCACCAGGTCTGGGAGAAGTAGCCCAGCCACCGCCACCGCCACCACCACGGTCGCCTGGACTTGACCCCGCACCCCAGCTGTTCCCTCCGCCACCACCCCAGCCAGCTGGCGCCCCAGCTGGTGCGCCGGGGCCATCGGGCCCGCCATTTGCTGCCGCAGGCTCCTCGGGAACATAGTCTTGCCCGGCGGTGTTGAGACCGAGGATAAGGTTGGCTAATTTCGCTTTGAGGTGCGAGAGACCCTGTTCTAGTTCAGCGACAACCATATTCCACGGGATGACTCCCGACGCTCACCCTCATGACGACCTCTTGCGGGCCCAGACTCCCATCGGTCTCAACATCCATGTAGAACTTGTTTGGCTTCGCGAGGTAGTCGAATGGCTCGTCGTCCCGCGGGAGCTCCTCCTCCTTTGCGTTCCCGCTGAGAGGCCATTCCGCACGCGCATCGGTCTCGTACCAGTAGGACGTGTGCCGGAGCTTGTTGTGAGGATCGTACTCGAACGCGACGGCGGAACAGGGCGACCACTTCGCGTGCTCTTTCGCAATGCCCTTCTTCGCGATGCAACGCACGCGCAGCTCCTGCCCTTTTCGAATCTTACAAATGAGCACCGGAGGCGTGTCCGGGTCGTCTATGTACGCGTTAAGCTCGAGGATGGGCATGCGTAGGAGAAGAGCGCACTTTTGCCGAGTGGATGCCCGAAGTCTTCTTCCCGCTTGCTGACCTCCTCGCCACCGTCATCCTCGTTCCAATTCTGGCTCCCTAGTCGTGGGCCGACGACATCCAGGTGAGCACTGGTGATGTCCATGGTCACCATCTCATTGCAAGCGACATTGAGCCGCAACTCGACCGCGCAGAACTGACACCACGAGAGACATGTACAATCCTGGCAGGGATAAGATGCCGACCGTAACGGCGAACTTGAATACGCACTCGTGTATAGCGCATGCCCTCCTCGCAGTTATGTGATACCAGGGGAATCATCCCCAGTCGATGTGCTATGAATTCATCCGGGAGGACGGATGTGTTCGTCTCGACTTCCACCAGGTCGATAGCTAAGCTCGTTAGGACCCTGGCAGACACCGAACCCCGACTCGCTCACCGACTGTTGGAATGTCTGCCATCATAACTCTCCGAAAAGAGTTCGCAAAGCTATAGATAAGATCAGGAGAGCGACGCGACCGGACGGCGAGGAACGTACGCGAGGTCCACATTCTCCAGTACGAAATCGACATGGTCCTTTTTGAGTTCGCGGATGCGAACTATGGACGAGTCCGCTGCTACAGCCGCTGCCATTCGAGTAGTGCCTTTCAATCAACTAGCAGACAATGAGCACAGTTGAGTCGCGGTCGTAGCGAGGTGGTGGCTCAGTACTCAGTACTCAGTCTTCATTCGCGCAGGCTCGTAACCTCACTCGTGATTACGTAACCGTTTGCTGAGAATACAAAGAGCGCGAAGTCGCATACAGACTCCAGTCACTCTACGATGTGCATTGTGCTATGCAACTCCTCTGTGTCCGTCAACGACGCATATAATACGATACTGGCAACCAGGCTATCCTTCTGTGTGCAAGAGTACCTGGCAGCTGAACTACGTATCTCTGCGAAGGGTGCGTGTCTGGCAGGCTACAAGATACAACATAGCAGACCTACGAAGACCATACCCCAACTTGTCCAGACACCGCTCGAATGGTGGGGCTGCAATCTCAAGCCCGAAGACGTTGTTCCGTTTGAGGTGGCCGTGCTGGCCCATAGTCGGAAATCACGAAAGTAAGTATGCGTCGTATTTGGTGTCGCCCAGGAGGAATTGCTTCCTCCGAAGAACGTCCTGCAGGAGGAAGAACAGCTTCGTTATCGAACGCGGCCATCGCAGCTAATGAAGCATTTACGTACGAGAAGAATAATCCCCCAATATTGACATCTGCGTTGCTGCGGAATTCTAGGTTCGAGATAGAGATAGCTTTAACGTTGTTGTAGCTATGTGAGTGCAATATGAGGTGAGATGTACAACACTCTGCACGGATGAGTAGACTCACTACATCTCCACCTGCCCGTTCGCTTTGTCAGGATTGTTCAGTTGTACGAGCATTGTCACTCGTTTCCAGCTGCAGAATAAGCTACTGTCACCAGCTCGACACACGACAGGTCCCACTCACGCTCCGGCTTCAAAATCAAACACCCCGCGATCAATGCTCGTCCCATATCCATCGTCATTGCACATCAAGGTTGGTGTGTCGCAGAAACCCTTAGACTCTACCACATACGCATATACTAACCATGAAGACTCGTCACCTCGTACGGAACCAAGCTCCATAGAATACGCACCTTCTCCGTCACCGTCTGTCCTCCACATCATTCGGGAGCTGAAACAGTTTGTCCCATTTGCTGCTCGTCCGCCAGAACAGCCATACTCATCCTGTCCTCCCCGTAGTCCGGGGAGCTTGCCGCCTTTGACCCAATCAAAGTCGGCGTCGAATGCGACCTCGTACGTCAAGAGCATTGATTCCCAGTTTTCGCCCCTGCTCGAGCTATTTGAGGAATTACCGAAGAGGGCGTAGAACTGGGCGCCTCCGGTATCATGCGAGTAGCTACCCGCCGGATACGTCACACGGAGGACCGACGTGCTGTTGCTAGCCGAGTCCGCAGACGAAGATGTGGAGTCATCCGGAAATGGGTCGTCGACGAACGCAAGGTTGGATCCGCCGTTTTGTAGCTTCCCGCCGCTGAGACCCCAATTAGACATCAGGTATGATGTAGCATCCGAGGGTGACATTGTGGAAGTCGGCGCCGTCAACGTTGTGCTTGTGGTGAGCATATACATGGATGCTAGTGTGGCGGGGGGAACGATCGGGGAAGACGCTGCGATAGCGACATCACTTCCAAGGAGTAGCAGCGCACCGATCGAGGACAAGAGAGCCAGACGAGGCATGTCAGACTATCGGCTCTAGTCGCTGACGGCGCAAGGCATCCATGGACATGCTTTCCATGTTAAGAAGTCTCAAATGGCCAACGCGTCGCGTTACAAACGCGACCGCCGGCCCTCGATGTTTCGTGTGCGCTGACTTCGTCTCTAGAGGCTGACAATTGTCAAGTGCCCAAGTCGAGGCGAACGCAATCAGTGCAAGCCAGCCAAGATCAAACTTAGCAGCGAAACAGTCCGAGAAGCCTTCCGTTGACGTTACAGTTCGACAGGTTGATGCACAGCGTTGGACGCCGACCGCCCTCATCTCGGTGGCTGCAGAGCGTCCAAATAGTTCAAGTACGTATACATTCCTCTTTCTACACCGCTGAGACCGGTCATATTCGTGGAGGGAAGTTTAATGAAGTGCTGCCGGTCTTAGGATACGCGGCTGCATATACTGATCATGTCTGTATCGCTTCTCAGGCATCAACGCGATCCCGTCAACACATTCAACTACTTTCGATGTGGGGAGGCCTGATCCCGAGCTCGACTGTTTGTCCAGGTGCGCCAGCCCTCGCCTTATCCGGAAGGCAACATGCCTCTGGCAATGTACGCGCTTCGGGGTGTCCTGATTAGGGATGAGGTTTGAAGTGCACCGCGACCAAGCCCGGGGACCTCCTCGACGCCTGACCTGCTTCAAACCTCCGCCTGCCCGACGCCCACTTTTGTCGGGACGGGAGGAGGCCCAAAGCCCCGTTTTCGCGACTTTTGTCAGGATCAGGATCAGGCGTCCTCACAGACATCGCATCTTAAAGACTGGTGTCACATCTCTCGTATCCAACTGTCAATCACCTGTGATGTGCTTTCAATCAATATAGCATGCACATGCGAACACCGACTTGCGGTGTGTCCCCCAGCCTTCAACGGCCAACGGAGACGTGGTGTCTCTCGTTGACCTACCCCCTGCCTCGCTGTTCGACCTTTTTCTTATATACGTTACTGACGACAAGGACAAACACGCACACAATGCATATGCCTGGATACTCACGGTTTGCGGTCGCCTCCTCTCTCCTTCTCCTGCCCTTGCTCCCGGTATCTGCTTCTCCGTTATCTTCTTGCTATGGGAACAGCACCACACTCGACTGGTACATCGACGCGGTGGGAGAAACTCCATGTACGCCCACGCCTCCATTTAGTCGTGGTGGTGGCTCAGCCCTGTACTCATAGGCATGACATACCAAAGACTGAGGCAAATATGCAACATCAAATGTGAGTGTCCGGCAATGTAACGCCCGCCTGGCTGATTCGCATCGCCTTGCAGATCAAACACCGTCGTGGGCAATAGATGCGACCACCGACCAGTGCGACGACCCGTTAAGTGAGTGTTATAAATCAAGCACACATCGCGACACTGTTTTGAAGATTCTTGCAAAGGTACTTGCTGTTGTAACTCAATTGCGTGGTCGGTGCGCATGCTGTGTATCAAGTATGTCTCAGCCTCTCCCATATCGACACCCAATAATGTCATTCCCGGGTAAAGCTGCCAATGGGACGAATTTGGCACAACAGATCCTGGGCACAGTGCAAGTACGTTAATCATCTCGTTTGGGTGGGAACAGCACTGATGTTGGCATTGGCTTGCAGACCCGGGCGCATACTACGTGTACAGATGGAGTTCCGGAGTAGTGAACCAAGGTAATTACTGTGGAGATGGATGGAATCAGACGTGAGTCCCATTGCGCCCGGAAGCATTCGCGCATCGAACTCTCGCTCCAGATTGCCGGATAGTCTTCAGCTAGCGGTTTGTCAGAATCGTGTCCGACTTGAGGATTTCCTGTACAAAATATTTTGGCCGGATGGCTCGTGGTACGCATTTTGTTCATTCTCAGGCGAGCGTAATGGGCTTATCTGGAGATATCTGCAGGAACTTGTCAGTACGAAAGTAAACTCTACAGTGCTGCTCTCACATCTTCATCACAGCCTAGACTATGAGCAGCAAGCACAACAGCTTTTGGCGTCTCAGAATCAGTCACTCAATTACTGCAACAACACGCAAAACGCGACGTCTACTGCAAGTTCTGCGCACACTGCAGTAGCAACCTCTGAAGCGCCTGTAGCTGGGAAAGTGAACCTCGCCGCCGCTGTTGGTGGATCTCTGGGTGGTGTGTTGGGGCTTTTGGTAATCGGGGCGATCGTAGTGATACTCCTTTACCGAGGACGCCTGCGACAGTTACGAGGGACGTCCGCTGTGTCGGTGGCCGACAGTCAGGACCTTTCGCAGCATAAGCACGAAGGCATACATGCGAGTATCGTCACTCCTTTCTTCGGCCAATACCGAGCTGCTTCGCAATCGGGACGTATGCCCAGTCAGTGCACTATCATCCCTCGGCGCCTGCCTGTCGTTTAACGTTGCTACAGAGAGGATACAGCCACCTCATGTATACGGTGAAGAGTCATCGCAACCATCTAGATCATACAGCACCCCATCTGTCTCTGGATATGGGGAAGAAGGATATGGAACCCCGGTATCTATGACTCCCTCGACGTCTAGCGACGTACTGAGCTCAGACCTTCAGGAGCGTGACGCAGGCAGAATGCCGTTCCCTCATCTACAGTTGCCCCCGGAATATCGAACAGTCTACTCTAGCTGATCGGTAGGATATGCATGCACCAGTGAGTTTTACATCGCAAAGACGTCACAGTCTGATCTCAACTCAATGTCAGATCTCAGGTTTGCTATATGTATCCGCACATTTCCTTCTACACATCCACTCTTTATCAGATCCGAGCGCTAGCTATTGCGCCGTCGCCCCCCTGATTATAATATGTCTCCTGCGATCGGTCACAATGTACACTTGACTTATTTATTCACCTGAGGAAGGTTGCCAGAGTGATTGTTCTTCTACACTCCGTCGCTATGTGCGCACCGACCGTATGTCAGTGTAAATTTGTTTGGCATGCTTGCCCTATGGACAGCCTCTACCGTAACTCTTCTCGTGTTCCGATGATGTCGATCGCTGACTATGTAAACAATCAGACCATTCAACGCTTAGAGTCCATCATCAGGGATCCCTTTGGCCATTGACAGGTGTCACTACGACCCCGAGTCTTAACTCATGCAATGTACACGCATGCGTCTACGGTCAGCTCATCATTACCAGTGGTACAATTTCCCGTTCACTGAAACACTCGCAGCCTTCGAACATGCGCACTTTTCGCACCGCCCGAGCCTCCTGAGCGTCCTATATCAGACAGTGTATTGTTGCACCATCCATTATCAACATTGCACTGTCCCAAGCATCACCCGATACGAGGCTTGATAATCAATGCGAGGCAAGACCTCCAGAAAACACGTCAAAACTGAACCATCTTTCAGTGCGTATATAATCTCACTATATTGGCCTGAGACATCTAATCTTCCCCTTCCTGGGGCCCGTTCCTGATGAAGCTCACTATCACCTTTTCGTCTATCGTTGCCGCTGCGGTCTTCGTCTCAGCTACACCACCGTGTTTCACGAACAGCAGCACTCTTGCTTGGTTAGTATGTCGACTCTGTAGGAGAGACACCATGTATGAAACATGTTTGCTCCACGTCCTGTAATCACTCACCATGCTTTTTGTAGGTGATATCTACCAGCGACTGCGTCAAATATGCAACAGTAGCTGTATGTCCCAATTTAAATTGACATACCATGGCATGTCAGACTAACTCATCACATATAGACACTGTGCCCGCATGAAGTATGGACGGTCCTGCAGACATATGTTGCGCTTCTTCTTGCCAAGGCCGGCACGATCGAGTTTGCGTCCGAGCCATCGAATGTACCGCATGTTTGCCGTGGTACCAGAGAGGTGATTGCGGACAAATGCGGTGGTCTTGTTTGCGGAGAACATGGTATCTGCATTGTACGTGAGCTCGGACTTGTTCGGTGCGCGCCGCTTGCGCACTCGGAGAGCACCGAGGCTCGACTCATTGTGATCGTTTGTGGCCCGGACGGCTGCACGCACGCACCAGCTTTTGCAGCCGAGAGCTTGCGTGCCGCGTCCGCGCGGTCTTGTCGCAACTTCTCTATTGAGTCTGCTGCAGACCCGGAAGGGCTGGCCAAAGGCGCAGCTGCATTTTTGCGGGCCCGAGATGCGAGGCTGCGCGCAGTTGCTTCCCGGTTGCGAGCCCTCTGGGCCTTTGAGAGCTTGGCGCCGCCCCGCGCAATTAAACAGGTGCGCGGGGCTAGTACAGGCGCGAAACGGCCGCTACACCTGCGCGGCTGAGTTGGACAAAAGCGAGGTGGAGGTTAAGCAGAGTGTTGCGAGAAAGATCGCGGTGCGCCGCCACAGACGCGTCGAGAAGGCGCTAAACGCTTTACATAAGCAAATTGCCATATCTGGCCTCCTTGCGGGCGATCCATTTTCGTTTGCGTGAAGGCCCCTACCTACGAAATGAAATGGACAGACCTTGAGATCTTAACAATGGCTACACTTCTAGGTGAAAGACATAGATATGATTTCTATGTCAGATCTTTGCCTTCCCGGGCGAAAAGCAAACATATTGTTACCTACGAAGTTCTATTACATGATTGCGAGACCGCTACTACTGTTCGATTTCCTATGGTGGAGCTCAGGAGCCCAAATTTCGTGTGCCATTCGTTCAGGACCTCGAATGAAGCGCCCAGCGCGTGGAGGGCCGTATTGAAGCCGTCGGCAGTGCAGGTGGCTGGTGGCAACCTGGGCCCGTCACACCCGTCCCTATATGTGAGGCTCTGTGACCCCTTGTGGCGTTAGTGACTCAGCCCTCGTCTATCCTTGTTCTTCCCTCCGGTCTTCTCCTGACTCACGAGAGGACTTCTCCCCTCCGCCATGTCTACCACCAATCGATCTCCCCCTCTCGCTCCCCCGGCCCTCGGGCTAGCCTTCTCTCGGACTCCAGGCCGCTCAGAGACAACGAGGTCGACCCGCGGGAGGGCGGAGCTCAGAGATTCTCTCAGCTCCATCTCGCCTCGCGCGGTGACCGCAACCGCAAGGCCGCCGAGAACGGTGAGCTCGTTAGACGATGGGATCTGAGATCATAACCAACTCACACATGCAAGTATTAGGTCCCAATCCATTTCCTCGTCCTCGGTCCAAGATCCAACCTACCAGCGCTCACCCAGGTGCGTACGCAACAGTCTGTGTCAAGCGCCCTCAGCCAACATCCAGGATGATAGCGCAAGCTGCCGCCAAGAAGGCAAACCGCCACCGTACCCACCGCAACCTCAGTCGTTCTTCCCAAGAGAGCTATTCCCCAACGTCGTGCATAAGATCTTCGGCCCGGATCTTGACAACGTGCTCCTACGCCTTCGCTCGCATTACTTGAAGGTGAGCCAACCGGCGCGCCGCAAAGCGTTTCGTTTCTGACACCGCGTGCGCAGACCGTCAAGGACTTCAGCCCACGCGACTGGCAGGAGCTCTGCAAGTATTTGGACGACGAAATCGCATTCAATCACCTTCAGTAAGTAATTATATTAATATCCTTGATTCTTCGTTTTACTGACTAGATTGGTGAAGGTGGGAGTACTGCAGCGACACTCAAATCCTAACCGTCATGTCTGTCTCTCCAAGCCACCAGCGGCTGATTAGAATGCGCAAGAAACACATGAAGAGAGGCGTCATTGAGGAGGCCCCGAAGGTCGTAAAGGAGGTCATGGCTCCAGAGATAGACTTGTATGGAGATGTCGCAAAGGTCTTCAGCAAGACCGTCGATGGCCTGGCACAGAAGGTTCCCGACGCCGTACTGGAAATTCTCACAGGCGGCGTGGTCGAGCAGAAAATCTTTGGACTTGATGAGGTTCTCTACTCGCAGGACTTTTACACGGCTCGGGCGTCGGCTAAGACGCTGAAGAAGAGAGCTGAGGCGCTAGCCACTGGGCAGCAAGGCTCCGGCTCTTCGACCACGACCCGTCTCCCAAGTGAGGGAGGGTTTGATAAGGTAAGTATATGGGCAATCAATGATCATCCGGTGACGTTACAATAGGCCCTGCGATTCATAACAGACCGGCAGCAGAGGACCCCTGACAATTGGTGGGGAGGCCTGATCCCGAGCTCGACTTTTTGTCCGGACGCGCCAGCCCCCGCGGTGTCTGGATGGCAGCAGGCCTCTGACCATGGACATGCTGCCGGATGTCCGGACTGGGGTGAGGCCTCACAGCATACACCCTCTGAAGCGCTCCGCGACCAAGCTGGGCGGCTGGACGCACATCGCCTGCTCCGCAACGTCCGGACATGCATCAGGCCTCTGCCTGGCCCACCCCTACTTTTGTCCGGATTGGATGAGGCCTGAGGCCTCCGTCCGTGCCATTTTTGTCCGGATGAGGATCAGGCATCCCTACCAATTGTCAGGGGTCCTGGCAGCAGGCGCTGAACGCCGGATTGGAAACCCCTCTCAAGGACCTTGTCTCAATCACGCTTATTGTGTTGCGCGAGACGTTTGAAAGTTCTATCAGTGACAAGTACGGATTCCCTGGTGGCCCGGGGCCAAAGGAGGGAGAGCCCCCGACAGAGCTGTACGAATCCGCCATGCGGAGCAACGCAAACGACCTGGCCCGGGTGGCGTCGATTGAGACGTGAGTCGCTACCGACCTCACACGCATTGTCTGTTCGTCGTCTCTTCGGCGTGTCGGTGCGTCGTCCAGGTCGTCTGACCATCATCGCTATCATCCTGTCGTCGCCCGCATGTCATGGACTTACCTCGTATTTACTCTTCCCCTGTCATGTCCACTTTTCTGTAGGGGGCATATGTGGGAGGCATATGAAGCAACGAGATTGATGATGATTGGGTGTCAAAGCTAATAGTTCGCATCGGTATGCCCGCGCCGGCGCGATGGAAGGGTTGTCCATCTTCAGTCTATACAGAGCCCTTTTTAGTTGCGTAATCGTATCTGCGCCTATCTGTGCAATGTATAGGTTCGCGGCATGAAGGTAAGACATACCGAAGACAAAGCAAGTGGTCTGACTTGCGACGAGATCCATGCGGCATACCAAGCTCTAGGAGGCTGGGCTGCTGAGTCCCTTCTCTGGAAAATGTGTTGCCGCCAACAGCACTCCTGTTGATGTATCAAGTAGAAAGGCAGTACAATATAGATATGATTGAGTTACGTACGGCAAAAACTTAGCCTTCAACACCATCAGGCAGACCAAAGACTGACCGTAGCCAGTAGATGTAACATTGTCTGTAGACGAGCTTGCACGCAAATCCTAGTTGCAGCAATACAGCTACTTGTCTCTCGTAGGCAAAACCTGAAAGAAGTAGAGGTCTGTGACGGTCGTATATATATCATAGGAGTTAGTTCGAGCAAGGAGGCAGGCTTCTGAACCCAGCCGTCATATATTCATAGGCGCCAGTGGGTCGGTCATACGGGGCGTCATTATCACCGTTCAGTCTTTTCATCATCCAACGCACCTCGAGGCGGCATAGAGCGCAGCGCGACAGGGCATCCCGAGGCGATCTTTCGATGTTCCCTGTACGGTCTGAGGCGCGCGTACGCGACAGTGGGGACTCCATCGCCCAAGGAGCGCATTCGTTACCTCCAGAATACCGTACAATCGATTCGGCTTGAGAACGTGCGTAGGGGTTGTCATTTGAAACAACGAGCCATCTCAGACATCATCCCACTGTGTATCACTACTCATCGTCGCTCCACTCGCTCCTATACGCGGGCAGCGCATGACCTGTGAAGCCAAAGCTGCTTGAGCTCTGAGTATCGGCGTGTAGGCGCATGGGGAGCGGGGCTGGGCGGGACATTGACACGGCCCTGGGTGCGTCTCCATATCCCGATTCAGAATCTAAGGATAGGAAGGATTCGGCGTGGTACCTGCGAGTGTTTTGCTCCATGAGGTCTCGTTTACGAGGCATTTTCCCCGCCGAGTTACCTAGTAGTGCGCCAGGAGTAGTCAGAACCTCGCGCGCAAATGACAACAGCTGAATAAACTCACCGTGAGTAAGTGGCGAAGAGATGAGGCCTCTCTCTCCCATGGTAGGGCCTCCAGGCTCCAGAGACGACGACTCCGAAATTCCAAAGGGGTCCTGTCCGAACGCGCGCACACCCACTCTGTTGCGCCGGTTCCTCGCGTACCATGCGCCGAGGGCGATGAGCAAGAGGAGGCCAGCGAGTCCGCCCACGACGCCACCTACAATCGTGGCGATGCCGGGAGAGCTAGTGCCAAGTGTAGATCCACTAGATCCGGTTTGAGTCGCAAATACAATGGTTGTGGTGTAAGGAACGATGGTTGCCATGCCATTTTCTGTTGTTTGGGTCTCCAGGGTAGTCACAACGAATGAACGGGATGCTGTCAAAGCGACGGTGCCGGAGAGGGATGAATCCCCCGCAGAACTGGACGACACTTGCGCAGCGTTTGTACTCGACGTTGTTGCGGAACCACCGCCCTGTGAGCTGGAGGAGCAGTGATAAGCGTTGTTTCCGTAGGCCGCCTGATCAGTTTCGGCGCTCTCTCTCGTGTAGGTACTGCACGATCTGATTTAGATGACTAGTTCAGAGATGTTTCGTGCATACACTTACTAAAACCTGTTTCAATATCATCCAGTAAGCATCTGAAGGAGCCAGACTAGCAGAAACAGCGTACCATGCACCGGTGTCCCAGAAGAGATTGTATAGGAAGTTCTCAAGCTTGATTCCTGCGTTGCATACAGCGTTCTCTATGTCTTCTGGGAGAGTAGTGCGAGAGATTAGAATGGGATGGTCATAAACCGCTTGAAGACTGCGCACGTCTGATTGTAACCATCTCCACAGTACTGGCCACTGGTAGAGTCTTGGAAGCGGTACAGGTAGTACGCCCCGTCAGCTAAGCGTGTCCAAAGGGTCAGCAAATGCAAGCTATGTGAATCGGGAGGACCATACGAGCATCCAACCCATTGGGAGAGCCAGAGTCGATGTCCCATTGACAACTATAAATCATGAGTATGCTAGACTTGGTCTTGTTGGGAAGAAGGTATACTTTCTGCAGAGATTGCTTAGTGCCCACGCGACGGAGTTGCAGCAACAAGAAGCTAGATAATCAATGATGTCAATCCTCGAGTGCAAACTGAGAAGGTATGCATACGACATACACAACTGGTCGCCGCAATTATCTCCAGGGCTGGAAAGTTGGAAGGACGGGACTTCATCTAGAAAGTGAACCTCGTCAGGCTCCATGTCGATCATACCAAATGGGAATTTACAATCACTATTGCAGATCTGCCGCAGCCTCTGGTAGGTCATACCTGATTGTAAATGGTTAGCGGGCGGATGAAAGAAATCAACGGCTGCGCACATGGTGTTTCCCCAACAAAGTCGGTATACCAGTCAAGCATACTTCCCGCACATGTGGTATTCCCCACTCCCGAGACATGGTCTACGAGAAGACATACAATTGTGACAATGGAAAACAAGTGCATGTGTGAGATGTGGAATCTTAGACGAAGGAGCATCATGGGGACAGAGCAGTATGTGAAACTGTGCCAAGTCCGCGAGGGAGTGGTGGGAGGACGGAGGCAAAACGGCCGTGCTCCGCCCTTGCATGGGACGAGGCATGAAGCTATTCGAGCATCACAATGATAGGTGGAGTCTTGAAGTTGACAGTTCCCATCGGTACTATGCCCGCGTGCCGATGGATTGTTTGCCCATCAGAGTCGGATGCCAGTCCATGGAGGCCCCCTTTCCGCCACACACTTGTGTCTTCACAGTACAGTGGCATAACACAGCCAGTGGCTTTACTTGCAATGAGGCCTCTCCAGACTACCAAGCTTTGGACGGCAGGGTTGTTGAGCCCCTCCTGTGAGTGCCCACAGGAATGTCGTGTCAATTTGAAAGGCTTCGCCCTGTATTGCAGTTCAGTTGTCTACAATATGATTGAGTTACGTACCACGAAGATTCGGCCTTCGACACTATTCTGGCAGATGGACTGCCATCCCGGCGAAAGTATACTATGTACAGCCTGTGGGTGTAACGTTGTCTGCAGACAAGCTCACATTCATATCAGTTTCAGCAAGTCGTTGATAGAATACACAAGCCTTCATTTGTGGAGATCAGGAAGAGGCCAGGAGGCAGCAGAACGGACCTCGGATGAAGCAGCCTCTTGAATAAGCTTGAAGTCAGAAGTCGGCGTCACGGGCGTTTATGGACGAGACCGCGGTGGCGCGACGCGCGTTTCGTTCAAGTTCACGCCGGAAGGGCCGCTGGTCTCTTCTCGTTCAATTATATGCCGCCTCGCTAGCTCCTTGCCTACAGACGAGACCGGATAAACACTTTACAGGCCGTGCGGTGTAGTGATAAGATATCCAGGCCTATACGACGCTATGCCGTATGGCACTGGCGGCGAGCGGTAACCTTCAAGCTAAATATCAATTCGTCATAACCGGGGGCGCGTACAAATTATATCCATTGAATCATACATCCTACATCAAATGTACGCAATTTTTCGATTCTTTCCTCCAACCTCCAGAGCTCCAGCTGGAGCTCCAATTTTGAACGCACATACTTTTTGATGCTCTCCTCACGGCCGGAGGTGCGCGAACACGATGAGAAAGAACCCCACGCGATTGAGGCTATCATCAAGCATTTCAAGATGAATATATCATCAACAACATCATGCCTCACTACCATTCCACTCGCTCCTATACGCTGGTGGCAGCCGCCTCTCAGCACTGCTTATTCTCCCAGCATCTTCCTCGCGCTCGGGAGCACCCAGGCTGTCCGCGGCGGCAGGCAGCGCATGACCTACGATGCCAAAGCTGCTCAAGCTCTCGGTGTGTAGGCGCATGGGAAGGAGAGCACGGTGGAACGATGGAAGAGCATCGGGTGCGTCTCCCAATCCCTGTCCATAATCTGAGGGCAAGGAAGATTCGGCGTGGAATCCGCGGGTGTTTTGCTCCATGAGGGCTCGTTTCCCAAGTCCGTTCCCTGCCGAGCTACCTAGTAGTGCACCAGAAACAGTCGGAACCTCGCGCCTGACAACAGCCGAACAGACTCACCGTAGGTAGCTTGCGGAGAAATGGGACTTCTCTCTGCCATGACAGGGCTCTCAGGCCCGGACAACGGCTCCGCAATTTCGCCAGGCCCCTGTGCAGTCGTGTGCACACTCGCCCTGTTCCAGCGTCGGTTTCTCGCGCACCATGCGCCAAGGGCGATGAACAAGAGGAGGCCCACGGCTCCGCCTATGACACCACCTACAATCGCGGCAATGTGGGGCTTGCGTCCACTGCCTTTTGGGCTAGCACCAAGAGCAGATCCGCTTTGAGTTGCGGACTTCACAGTTGTCGTGGTGTAAGCAAAAGTGGTGGCTGTGCCGTCGACTGTCACTTGGGTCTCGAGGGTGGTCACGAAGGATGAAGGAGACGCTGTTGATGTCCTCAGGCTGGCGGTAGCCTGAGTGGACGAAGCCATGGTGCTCAGGATGGGTACTTGTGCAGAATACCCAACAGAATTGGACGACGTTTGAACACTATTGGAACTCGGCGTTTTCGTGGAAACACTGCTCTGTGAGCTGGAGGGGCAATAACTTGACAAGATGTTGATCCCGTCGGATGTCGCAAGCGCCTGATCTGCAATAGCGCGCGTTTCAGCGTAATAACTGCTCAACGCAAGTCAGTTGGTCGTGTCCCAATACACGACGTGCTCACTAATTCCTGTTGTGAGGCCATATAATGAGCACCTGCAAATTAGACTAAACAGAAACAGTGTACCATTCACCATCACTCCAGAAGAGACTGTACAAGAAGGTTTCAAGCTTGATTCCTAAGTTACACCGAGCGATCTCTATATTCTCGGGGAGACTAGTAGTGCCAGAGATCAGAACGACGTTATGAGAGGGCCACGAATTATGGACAACTACATACGTTGAATTGGTGCCATCTCCACAGTACTGGCCACTGGTAGAATATTGGAAGCGGTACTTGTAGTATGCCCCGTCAACTAAGCGTGTCCAAAGGGTCAGCTAGTGTAAGCCACACAGATATCAAGGGTCCATACGAGCATTCACCCCATAGGTGGAACCGGAGTCGACATCCCATTGACAACTGTACAGATATGATCACTATGCCAGAATTGATGTGAAGTGGGTAGAATGTATACTTGAGGCAGAGATTGCTTAGTGCCCATGCAACGGAGTTGCAGCAACACGTAGCTAGACAACGAGTGGGATCAATTATTGAGTAGAAACTGAGAAGGAATCGGTACGGCATACACAACTGGTCGTCGCAGTTATCTCCAGGGCTGACATTTCGGAAGGACGGGACTTCATCTATAAGTGAATATCATTAGACTGCTTCCAGGTCAATTATACTAGAAGGGGAACTCAAAATCGCTATTACAGATCTGCCGCAGCCTCTGGTAGGTCATACCTGATTATACACAATTGATTAGTGAGTGAAAGGCAGAGATCGCTTAAAAGTGCGTACATGGTGTCTCTCCAACGAAGTCGGTATACCAGTCAAGCATACTTCCCGCGCATGTGGTATTCCCTACTCCAAAGGCACGATTTGCGAGAAGACATAGAGTGATAACAACAATGAGCAAGTGCATGTGTGAGAAGTTGTGGACGTAGTCTTTGAGGAAGTAGAATTGAGGGCAGAGCAGTACGACGCTGCGAATCCGCGTGTGTGCGGGAGTAGTGAGGGGACAGATATTGGACGGTCCTGCTCTGCCCACGCAAGGTAACTTGAAGAGGCGAACAGCTGGCACTTACAAGATGTGGGTGTCAAAGCTGACATGCGCTGACAGTTCGCATCGGTATGTCCACGCGTGCCGATGGTTGGGTGCCCATCCGAGTCCTCGGATGCTGATCCATGCAGGGTACCCTTGAGTCGTTGTGTGTTGTGTCTTCACAATGTCACAGTACATACTGATACTGGGGCCAGCCTGAGTCACAGTGTGCGCCATGACATGAAGGCAGTAATAATATACCGGAGACATAGTCTAAGGTTCTACTTGCGATAAGCCCAAGTCTATGAAGCTCTAGGTGGCAGATGTGATTGGGTCACGTACGAACTCGAACACTATTCTGACAGATTGGCTGATCCCTGGAAGTGTATGTTGCGTATGGGCGGCCGCCGATTTCTTGGCTATAGACGGAGACGGACTGAACATCCGGAGTCATACATATTACACTCATTGACGTCTGTGTCCTACATCAGATGCATGTAATCGTTTAATCAAACCTGGAACTTCCACAGAGGATGCTCATCCCCAAGAAGCAGGCGATTATCATCATTGTCCTTCTCGGTATCGAACTCGCCCGACTGGATCAAGCGATCCTTCTCCTTGTTCCTCCTCGCAAGTATAGACCAATTCAGCGTGGCCGCTGCACCGACGAGGACGAGGTACCCGATAGCGAACCCATGCCCAAGATAGAAGCGGGGCCCGTATCTGTACAGCTGTGTACCAACGATTGCTCCGAAACCCTATGCATTTACGTACCTGTCAATGTCTCGCGTCGCACACACTGCAGGTCATGGCACTCACATTTCCAACACTGATTTGCAAGGCACATGCCACTGCACGTTTGAGCTGTCCGGAGACGTTGTTTGCGGGCCACGACAGCGCAATGGCAGTCGCAGGGTATATGCCCCCTGCGCACAGGAACGTTGCAAAATACTGCACTCCTGTCGTCGACGAAGCGATCAGGATGATGTACCCGATGATAGCGAGGGCCGCTCCGCCGATGATGAATGGCGCCCGGCGATTGATGTAGTATGAACCATACGCAGTCAAGAAGGTAAGGACGGTCGCGACGAAGTACGGGGGAACAGTGAGTAACTGCGCCGTCGCAGCTGCATAACCAAGATCAGCGATGATGGTGGGCTGCGTGGAGTTTGATTAATCGAGGACATACTATGATTGCATGAAATGTACGAACCAAGAAGAGCGACAAGGTGTACAACGGCAACGAGCACCCGACGAAACACAAGCAGTAGAGCCATACTGCGGTGTCCTTGAAAGCTTCCATGGCATAGTGCCACTGGAACGTTTCGCCGCTGAGCGCATCGGTGTCCTCGCGAAGTCGGTCGTGCAGGAGTGTTCTTTCCGCAGGCGTTAAGAAAGTAGCTGTGCCCGGGTAGTTGTGGACCAAAGGGTAAGACAAGAGAGCGATAACAATAGTGAGCAAGCCCTACGCAATGGTCAGCTAACATGTGAATCGCGAACTGAATCGTAAGGTACCTCGATAATGAAGATCCACGACCATCCAGACTTGTGACCAATTCCATCCATCTTCCCAATAGCATAAGCAAGGGCACCACCGAAGGCCCCTAGCTAAGGTCAGTTCCGGTCTTACCGCTGACTAGGTTCGCTCAGTACTTACCTGCGAGGCTTGCGGCACTGAAGAAGATTGAGATGCGGAAGTGTTGCTCCTTCCGTTTGTACCAACAGGAAAGGTAGTATACAACGCCGGGGAAGAGGCCTGCCTCGGTAGCGCCTAAGAAAAACCGCTGGGCCGTGATATCGTCAATTTCATGCCTCTCAGATGTGTTCACGTGAAACGTACCACTGCCAGAAGACCGGCATAGTTGTGCACTAGTCCCATCAACGTAGAGATAATACCCCACATAACCATCAATGTCGGAAGCCACATGCGCGGCGTCAACCGTTTGAGGACGATGTTACTCGGAATCTCAAAAAGCACATATCCTAAGAAGTACTAAACCATGGTCAGAACGTTCCGACTGGTATCTGGCGAACAGGACATACTAGTGTCAGGGCATCTAGATAGCCAGCCTGCGTCATCTTGAGGTCAGTAGTCAACCCATCCAGCTTTGCGTTTCCGATGTTGGACCGGTCCAGAAACGAAAGCAAGTATAAGATGGTCAGAATGGGCAGGAGACGCGCATCCAACTTTCGGACGAGTCTCTGCTCTAGCACGTCTCGATTGGCGTCCGGGACGGCGGGGTTCTGTTTGGCCTCTTCCACCGACTGGATCGACGCCTTGCCCGAGAGTGTTCCAGTTGCAGAGACTTGGGCATCCTTGATTGCCATGACTGTCGAGAGCAAGGGCCAGTCGCCAATTCCTGGAAGAGTGACTAAGAGCGGAGCGTTTGGCGAAGCGAGATCATGCTTTCACACAGGACAATCGCTCATACAGTGTCATCCCTGAGAGCAACCATGCGGTATACGTTGGAGGGACGAAGATAGGTATTGGTGATAAGTTTGCGGAAGAACCACACCGGATGGCGTGAGGGAGCCGCCGTGAACAAATTCGCAGTTGCAAGCGCTGAGTGTTGATCTTTATTCGATTAATAGCCGAGGACCCAAGCATGTTGAGGACACCTAGACGCATGCAAACTCCTGTGGGCAACATAAGGTCTGGGTAAGAATCATACGCACGCAGATTTTGGTCTACGTACTCAATAGATCCACGAAAGAACATTGCGGGAACTGCGCCATCACGTCATCTATGCTTCTTGTGACGCGAAATGCAGTGGGCCACGAGTGCCCAAACCGTGGGCGACAGTGCCTTGACCCTTGGAGCGACGGTTGACCAGGTACCGTAGTATAGAAGTCTATTGGCTTTACGTACCCAGATGGTTGGATAAATGTACCATGCACCATATCCATGGGTCGTTCGCGCGAGCTCGGGTTAGTTAGTCTCATTATTAGCGCCCTTAAAAGATCCATTCAAGTTGAGCCACGCGCGGGTGAAGTGACTTGAGATGTTCCAAAGCATGTATAGCATTTTGATGAGCCTGCAATCAACACAGCTAGTCTCGTAAGTGTGGTACCTCAGGCGAGTATATGGGAGGCTTGCTGAAGAGCACTTCCTTTGGAAAACGTTGTAGGACTCCGAGCTTATCTGCCACGTACAGACAGACGGGAAGGAGGGAGAATTGTGATTGAGAATGTAAGGTCTGTAAACAACGGACAGTGTGGCATAATACGATTGGCTTCCTGTTGATAAGCGCTGAAGATTCTGATCGTAGCAAACACCGTCCTAGACAAATCAGGCGCCGACTCCATAGGGCAATTGGGAATATCCGGTGCGTATGAGATCCCACTCAGGATACTTAACCACTACTGCTCAATCCTCATGATCGTCGCCATGGGACACGGAATCACTGAGTCGCAAGCAACCAAATGGTACTAGATGACCTGCGACAGACACCAACTTGTTCATGTGCTATTGACTCGTTGGGAAATAGATGCTGATTAGAGACGGTAGTGTTGGCATACTTTGAATTTTAGTCGGGAACAAATGCCAAATAGGCAACAAAGCGAGTCCGTGTCAAGAAGTTTTGAAGGAGTCACTGTTCGCCGTTAGGCCGTGTCAACTTGAATGGCTAAACAAATGCAGCGTATATGCGTGGAGACGTAAATAGAGTGGTGTAGGCGAGTGCATTTACGAAGAAGAGGAAACAAAATATTGTCACGACATCCAAGAGAGTATCGATTAATTCCATTAGCAGGGCTGATTGGACCAACCGACGTGATAGGAGGAATGGGGTTGGAGACTTGTCGACTGCACGCCCAGCAGCGGGAGTGGAAGCTAGAATTCTATCGAACGCTCTCCTCTATTGCCATCAAAATTGAGTACTCAATCTGTGCCTTCAGGACGATGCAAGCGCAGTGGACTCACGAATGAGATCTCCCACTCTCCGAGGAGTGCTTCCCTCGAGTTGCTCCTAGCAGGAACATGTGCTTCCATCACTTCTAGGGTGGGCGGGGCGGTCGGAGTCGCGGGGGCGCTATCGCTAACTGCGCTAGGCGCGCACTTGGCGTCGGTGGATTCCGGAGATGGTGGTGCGCGCTGCCTATCAAGGAAGTCCATGTAGATCACGGTGCCGGTGTTAAGGATGCCCGGCTTGACGTGCATTGTGGGTCGGTCTCTAGCCTTCTGGGGTATTCCACAGAAGACGATGAGTAGCAGGAGCATTGTAGGGAACGTGCCAAGAACTAGGACATAGAGAGAGGTAGTGTCGCCATGCGATTGTATCTGCGAGGCTAGCCCGGGCGTGTTCTCTGTCGAATAAATCGGGTCGTTGAACGTACAGCTGGGGTCACAGCTCGTTGTATTGAGCAGCAGATCGGTTGTCTGGACGTAGCCAGTGTCGTCCAGTCGCAATGCCTTGACGAAGGGCAACCCTTCATTGTCCGAAACAGGCCCATCGCCGTATGGACTAGCATTAACGTCGTGGGGATGTGTTTTTGCGTAGTCGAGCATGTACCTAAGCACGCAGAGATCAGCCGAGTGTATTAGCATAACAAGTAATATGCATGCGCACCCTGAGGTCGAACCGACACGAGATAGGTAGCGCGAGGAGGGTGTCGGTAATGTCGGACCTCAGAGGGCCGCTGAGGAAGGATGGAGGTCAGGGCGGGAGGCTGCAGCATGTTCAGCTTCAAGGTGACCAACATGCACTGGCGAACCAGAGACGACAGCTCTTTAGCTAGAAATATGTCAAGTATGTTCGATCGGTAGTATCCGTGTCGTGCATGCTCGTCGATCACTGCCTTGAAAAGCCCTGACAACCCAGCGACCTCTATTTCAGGAAACATATGAAGAGTTCGTGTGGGCCAGTCACTGGCAGGATCCTGCATTTCATCGGCGGGGAGTTTGGCTTTTTCGTCCAGGAACCGGGGGTATGCCGGTGACTTCTTGGTGCACGGCCCAGGCACTTCGTAGTGCAGTTTTAGTGTATCTAGGACCGCAACGTGGTGGACCTGGAGCATAGGCCCCAGAACCCCCGTTCAGCCGGGCATAATCGTAGTAGGATGACGGCCACAATATATCAGTCGAAGCACCTATCATTCGGTAATACCTGTGAGCAACGGGGATAATCTAATAGCCATAGCATATTCCACGAATCCGCCTACCACGGAGCATCAACCAAGTCCTTCAAGCCCTTCACACTTGCCACATCCTCCAGCCGGACGCCCTTCGCAGCGCTCTCCGACGCTGAGAGCGGGGAGACGTCCATGCCCTTGTACTCTGCCCACACGCCCTCGATGCGGCTCGAGGGCAGCTCGTGCGCCGGGCAAATTACTGGGTCGAGGACCAGCAGCCATATCGCGTCGTAGCCGCCAGCTGTGGATGCACGCGCTTCAGCGGGGATCACGACGAAGGGGGATGAGACGCAGACAGACCTCCGGGGACACCCCCTCCGATCACGCCGGCACCGGAGACACACGCATCCAGGAACTTGGTCTGTTCTGGCGGCTCGATCGGGACGCCCGAGAGGGAGCCCATTTCGCGCATTGTTGCGCGAACTTCCTGGTGGACGACGGAGTCAGTTGGCGTACTTGACGGGGGAGATAAAACGGGCTGAGAACGCACTTCGGAGTATTGGTGGGCCTCCGCGAAGGCCTCCATGATTTCTTGGTCATCGCCCGAGATGTTGGGATTAACGAGCCACTGGCGACAGATGAGAGCTGTTCCGTGAATGACGGCATGAGATGGAGCGTACCTGGACGGTCTGCAGCGTGGACAGGTACTTCACTGCCTTCGTGTACGCCTTCTCATTCCGCGCGTGGAGGTCGGACAGCTTGAGCAGCGTTTTGCTCAAGGCATGATTCACCTTGTCGAGTGCTTTCCACAGGGCGTCCGCTAGTACCTGTATGGTGAACGGAAGTGCGATCACGCACGAAGTGACACACCTGTCTTACTGTCCTCTTTCCTCCATTTCAGCACTTTGCCGACGAGCGACGGTGTGTCGCTTCCCGCATCGACGTCAGCAAGCATGAGCCTCGTGAGAGGAGGTAGCTTGAAAGGCTCTACGCGGTGATTCCAATTCTGATTCGACGGGGAGATCGTCGGAAGTAGCTTGATGGACTATCTTTCTCGTTAATAAGTGCATAGGAAGGGGTGAAATAACGCACTGCATCGTCGTTCATGAGCGGTGCGATCACACCGGGGTCGAACCGCGTGTAGAGCTGGCTCCCGAACACTGCTGCAGACACATCGAACCCACTACCGACCTTTCCCTGGGCCAAACAGTGTACGTATTGTGCGAGGTTGTGTGCGAGCTTGCGGCCTTCGCTCGCAGAGGCCGTGCCTTCTTCTGTGTCCCCTGAGAACGAGTCACGAGGAATGACACGAAAGTGAATGAGGAGGCTCGAGACGAGCGAGGTGATGAGTGCAGCGGAGGAGCCTAGCCCGGTCTTGTGTACCTCGGCGAGCTGTACGCCAGTCTTGCTAAAGGGCGGGATTTGGGCCAAGGAGGCAAGCGTCGGCGGGAGTTTCTTTGCTTCCAGCTGCACAATCTGGAGTGTGAACATAAACGAAACCGTGGAGGGCAAAGCCACGCACCTGGGCCCTCTGCGAGTAGAAGTCATTGTCCCCGACGATAGTGATGTCGAGGCCGTAGGAGAGACTGTTCTGCAGCGCACCGGCACCGCGCTGCTCGAGAGCAAGGGAGAGTGTGCGCTGGAGTGCGAGGTGGACGAACTTGTTCTTCGAGGCGGAAGATGCACTGCCCGATATCAGCACCCGCCTGTCCTCCGCCACCACTTGCTTGACTCACTTCTGCTCGACCCGCACGCCGTCGCCGTCGAAGAGCACATAGTAGACCCAAGTCGCATTCTCAAACTGCGGCGAGCGCACGCGAATCTCTACAGGGCGATCCGTTTGCGCGCCAAGACCCGCCTCGTCGAGGTCGCGCACCGCGGTGTAGAACCGCGCACTTGTGGAGACGACGACGCCGGAGTACGCGGGGTCGAGGACGAGGTAACCACCTGCGAGGAGGACCTTGCCCGGAGCGGATATGGCGGTCGTACTCATCGATGGTGGTGGAGACAGTGATGCGCGCGGTCGCTTGCGAGTCGGCGTTGGCAGTGGACGTCGCGTCTTACTGCTTGTAGGGGCACTCGCATTCCTATATAAACTATGTCCCGTAGCCTTGTTAGGCTCTCGTGTTGATGATCTGAGACGGAGACGATGATAATGTCTGGCGTGACGCCTACGTCGAACGATACGCTCCTATTTCTCGCGACACGGCCGGACTTGGGCCACGGGCGCGCCAACGCTCACATGCACACGTAAGTACACACGGCACACACTTTCGAGTAGAGAGGTACATCGGGTCGTATACAGTGATCGCCGGGTCAACAGAACAGAACAAAACAGAAGTCTACTACACCACACCGATCGGCTGCAGACTGCTAGCGCCCTCCACGCGCGAACCACGCCTTATGTTGTCCACACGTCGCATTCGTACAGCCCGGACACCGCAGGCCCATCTGTACGCTTGTTGGTCCAGATTGACCGTTGCTGATGTTGCGCAGATGCGTCGCGGCCAGGTCCGCGAGCGCGCGGATGAACACGGGCGACTCGTTGAGTGATTCTGCGCGAACAACGTCCATGCCGTGCTGTGGTAATGTCAGCTCGGAAGCGCAAGAAGACACGCATCGGCGATACTCACCTCCCGTGCCTCGTGGGCGTACTCAAGATCGAGCTCGTACAGCGTCTCGATGTGATCGCTCGTAAACGCAATCGGGATGAGCACGGCGCGCTTGCGGCCTATCCGGGCGAGCCCCTTGAGCGCGTCGCCCGTCTGCATGCCCATCCACGCGGATGGCCCCACCTGTGACTGCCAGACCAGCCGGAACGCGTTCGAATGCCCGAGGCGGTCCATGACAGCGGAGACAGAGGCGGACACCTCCATCACGTACGGGTCGCCGCGGTTGACGACAGACATAGGCAGCGAGTGCGCCGAGAAGAGTAGCACGACGTCAGAGCGCGTCTCCTCAGGGAATTTTGCCAGCGCCCGCTCAATGTTCTGCGCGACGGCCTAAGTAGCAGCAGTCGGTCAGGCACATCAAAATAGGACCGGCAGAACGCACCTCGACGAAGCCTGGGTGCGTACCCCAGCGGTCGATGACGCTCCATTCCACATCCCCTACCTCGCCCGCCTTGCCCCGCCTGTAGAGTTCATTCAGACTGCTCCCCGTCGTGCTGCAGCTGTATTGTGGGTACTGTGTGAATGCGATCGCACGCTTCACGCCGTCGGCCTTCATCTGCCGCGCCGTCTCGTCCGTGAGCGGCCGGGCATACCGGAACGCGACGTAGTGCTTGTGCGGCGCGGTAGCGGGGTGCAGCTCATCCAGCAGCTTTGCCATGCGCTCGCCCTGGATGTTGGTGTACTTCAGGATGGGCGAGCCACCGCCAATGGCAGCGTATTGCTCCTCGATCTTAGGCGTGCGCCTGCGGGCAATGAGGGGTGCGAGTACTGACTGGAAGGGGAGGGGGATAAGGTCGCCGTCGGAGAACAGGTTTTTGAGAAAGTCTTGCGTCTCTGGGAGCTGTGATACTATTGAATGGCGGAACCGACGCGGCAGAAAAAGCGTGCGCACCGTGGAAGGGCCACCCATGTTGAGCATGACGATCGCTGTACAACGCTCCTGTTACTCCGCAAGCCGAGCTGCACCAAAGTCACGGCGTACCTGTTGGACTGGGGTCTATTAGACTCAGTTCAGTGCACTTTCAAGCGAAACTCACCTCTTCCCTGTTGGCGGGGCATGGTTGAGGGTTGCGAGCGAGCGCGTGAATGAGCGCGTGAGCGCACTCGTCCGGTGTACGGGCGACATGGCCAGAGGCAGTTCACACTGGTACTTCCAGAGCTACTGGTACTTCAGAGTTATAAACGAAGGCCGTCAGACACGGAGAATGGTGAGAGATTGAGGGGCAGGCGGGGGCCGCTTATGCATGGTGGATGTGTGTCGTCACGTTTCCCGACGTGTCCACGCCGGGTACTTAGATGGCTGTTTGCGGTTGCCACACTTCGCTCATTCACTCTGTCGGAAGCTGTCGGAACATGTTTCCAAGAGTTGAGAAAGGATCAGACGTATATGTGGGAGAACGCATTCTAGAGAAAACTCCAAACACAGGACAGAAGATATATTTGACTTGGAAATGCGGCTGGAGGTACGGGAATTCACTATGTCTAGCTCCGACTCTGTGTTCAGTCTGTATGCTTCGTATTGGTCGATACTCATAAAAAACCGCAGACCTAGAATTATCGAAGCACCTCTGAGACTGACTGACCTTGAGTAATTGTGTTCATTGCCTGACCAATGGCGCCGCGCCCATTGGCTCCTGCCCTCGCTCCGAGTGGGAGGCATAGAGCACAGGCGATTATCTGGCATGCTACATGGCTATTATACTGTCCTGTGTGTAGGTTCATCACAATAGAAAGCAACGATTCCAGAAGATCCGGGGTAGTGCAGTATAGTAGGTTGAACAATGAACAGTGAGTGCTCTACACGCATATCCGTGCCGCGCCGTTTGGGGTCCATACTTTGCCCAATGCGAGAAAGAGTGAGATGACGAGCACGGTGACCCCAAATGCCACACAGATCAGGGCTGGCAGCCTCCCGCGAGAATACCACTTTGGGCCAAGGTCCGCTAGACGCAAGTAGCAGGCAGCTGGGAAGATGAATGCGAGGGCGGTAGCTGATGCCCCTCCCGTAATCTCGAGCATGACCCCGAGGTCACAAGTGACGAGTGCGACTACAATATATGTCAGGGTTGGTTCTTCTTCTGGTATTATGGGCACTCACTAATCATGGAAGAAGATATCAACGCGGTCGTAAAGAAGACATGTCGCTGCATGTTGAACGGTTCATGCGGGAAGAAGTATTGCTCTATTACCTGAAATACCGATCAACAATGGAACAAACGAGACTGCAGGGAAGGAAACCGTACTTCTCTGCAAACAAACAGTTCTAGTGGCAATGTTGTGAACATATTCAGCCCGAAGCAGAAGCGTGCGACGTTGATGAGCGTGTCGTTCTAACTCCAATTCAGCACACCGACACCAAGAAACGTACAAGACCGACTCACCCCCGCAAAGTTGTTCAGAATGTTACCCTGTGTCCTGTTTGTGAACACCACATACGTCGAGATGGCTAACGTAAGGCATGCCACCAACGACATTGCCGTCGATACATGGGTTACTCGCGCGAAGCGGTCCAGTGTCGGCGTGCGCAGACTCCCGTAGATTAGCAGCGAGTTGTGGTGGCACACGAACGCGAAGCTGATCACGCCGATAGCCTGGAAGACGCCTGGCCCGAGCACAGTGAAGCGCTGCGCGGGGTCGCCCTTGAGCTCGGGAGGCACGCGCTCGCTCTCGATCAGCACGGCGACAACGATGGTCACCATGCCGATGAGTGCGAGGAAGGACGCTCGCGCGAGCTTGTCGATCGTTCGGTGTAGCGAGAGCGGGTACGAGATGCAGATGGTGCAGAGGGCGATGACGAATTGGCGCTTGGTGAGAAGGGAGAGGACGGGTATCGTCGAGAGGGTGGGGAATACAGAACGGATGACATGTGGTATAGTGTCACCTTCCCAAGTGTGAGAGACGGGCAGGTCAAATGGATGGGATGCTCACCAATGATGATACCAAAGGCACACATGCCTGTTCCATAGGCATCATTGTTACAAGAAAAAGCAGAAGGAGAGCAATAGGACATACCTCCAAATGCGAATGCGAACTGGAAGAAAGATACCGCTGCCCTTCCGCTTGGGCCGAAGCAGTGGTTCATGATGTCAATGTACGAGTTGCGCCCACTCAGCTTTGCGTTGATCACAATTAGACGGATGGTCCAATCCGTGACGGCACACAGAACTAACAACAAGATGAGCCCAACGACAAATCCTGCCTGCCGCACAGCGTATGGTAAGCCTAAGGCACCAAGTCAGGTTGAGACTATGTTCATCGCAAATTCAAGAAGCAATTCACCAATGATTCCTGTCCGTCATGAGGTAAGTTCAGGAGCAGCAGCGACACCTTCAATTTACCTGCGCCCAGGATAGAATTGGCCATATTCGCCACGGAGTCCAGCATTCCTCCTCCCGCGAGCCGTTTCGCAGCGAGCGCCTCCAGGTCCAGCGGTGGTTCATCTTCCACCACGTTGCCGTTCAGCTCCAGCAGGAGCGTCCCATCCACACTACTTCTCCGTGCTGACGCGGAATCTAGCAGGCCCACGAGCAGTGGAATGGACTGTTCGCGGCTTCGAGTGGATCGTGGGGAGCGTGACGTTCGGGTTGTCTCCAGCTGCGCAATCGCTTCGTCGTCTAGGTCGTCTCCATCTAGTTCATACGCTGTACACGGATTGGCATCGAGGGTATGATGATCGAAATAGAGCCAGGACTCACTCACCAGCTTCTCGGCTCTCGAAGGTAGATCGTAGGGGAAGGCCAATCACTTGCACGTCTTCTCGGAAGCGAACGTGCCCTGGCGTGTCTATGGGGGAATCGAGTCGACTGAGCGCAGACGACTCGTCGGCATCGTCGTCATCTCCGACAGAAAAGATGACGTCCTCGTTGTTGCGGGCGGGAAGATCCTCGTCCGAGTGCCCGAGCAACGGTTGAGTCGCAGTGCCTTCCGGGTCATGAGCGTCTTGTCTTGTTCTTCCAAGCATTAGAAGCAATCATAAACGATCCCGAAAACGTAGCGTTCAATGGGCCTAGTCGGGTGCTGGATGGTTAACCACCTTGAAGCAACCACGCCGCTGCGGGGAACGGTCCGGAGGTATGGTATCCAGTCGTCGTCTCCAGTCGGCTAAGAGTGAGTGTCGTCCCTTCGAGACAGTGAGTCCGTTCCCTGATATGGCGGCTTAGATGTTTTATGGCCAAAGGCCAGCGGAGGGCGTGAATAGAACGTGGTTTACGGGAAGAGGCGATTTACTCTCCGCGCGGCGGCAGACCATTGAGCGTGCACGCTACGCTGCCACGGAACGTGACCTAATGTGAATTCTGTCGCGGGCGGCCATGAGCTCATAAATAGCCTTTCAAGTTGCCTTGTCAACAAATCGGTGTTCCTATACAATCAGTAGACCTGTCGAACAACATCAACTATCGATGCCCCGCTAGCTGGTACTCCGACGGTCTTGCCCAGTAAGTACGAATCATGCGGTAGGTTCACATACTTATACTGTCTCTACTAGGATATGTCTTTCCATGATTGAGTAACCCAAGCAGCAAGGACTCGGGATGATGCCGCCTATGCTCGCCTATGCAGGAACAGGTCCTCGATCAAACAGCCCACCGGCACCAATGCGGATCTGTCAATATTCCATCATTCTCCCCCACCTTACAAGAGCGGGGCGAGAATGTGTTGCCTCCGCCCTTTCACCCGCTCTTCGGTCGGCGTTGCGTTCGTACTCTTCGCGGGTTTCGTACCGCTCCGCCAGATTTCACTCACAGCTCACCGATGCACTCCTTCTATGTGCTCTTTATTTATGCAATTCTATGTCTTCTAGCCGACTGTGTCTCTGGAGCAGGGAATACCACATGCGCGGGAAGTAGGCTTGACTGGTATACCGACGTCGTTGGAGAGACACCATGTGCGCAGCTTTTGATCTCTCGCATCCACCCGCTAACCGGAGTTGAACGTGTACAATCAGGTATGACTTACCAGAGGCTGCGGCAGATCTGCCATAGCGAATGTCGGTTCCCCATTTAGTACCATCGCTCTAGAGGCAGCCTGACGAGATTCGCTTTTAGACGAAGTCGGGTCCTTTAGCTACGAGAGCCCTGGAGATAGATGCAACGACCAAGTGTGTATGTCGTGCCGATGCTGTCTCAGTTTCCACATGAGAGTTGATCCTACTCGTTGTTTAGCTACTTGCTGCTGCAGTTCCATTGCATGGGCACTAAGCAATCTCTGCAGAAAGTATACCTTCTTCCTGACAAAACCAAGTTTAGGATACTCATATTGTATAGTTGTCAATGGGACATCGACTCTGGTTCTCCCAATGGGTTGGATGCTCGTATGCACCTTCCGATTCGCATAGCTTGCATTTGCTGACCCTTTAGATATGCTTAGCTCACGGAGCGTACTACCTATACCGCTTCAATCACTCTGAAGATCAGTATTGTGGAGATGGCACCAACCAGAGGTGTGTAGCTTTCAAATAGATCATGAACCTCTCATTCTAATCTCCTGCACCAGTCTACCAGAAGACATAGAGAAGGCTGTATGCAACGAAGGAATTAAGCTTGAGAACTTCCTATACGATCTCTTCTGGAACACCGGCGCATGGTACGCTGTTTCTGCTAGTCTGGCTCCTTTAGAGGCTTACTGAATGATATTGAAACAGGTTTTAGTAAGTGTATGCACGAGACATCCCAGAACTAGTCATCTGAATTAGATCGTGCAGTACTTACACTCGAGAGAGCGCTGAAACTGATCACGCGGCCAACGGAAACAATATATATCATTGCTCCTCCAGTCCGCACAGCAGTGACTCCGCAGCAACCTCGAGTTCAAACGCTGTTCAAGTGCCGTCCCGTTCTTCCGTGTATCTCGGATCCCTCTCCAACACTGTCGCGTCAATCACTATTGCCAAGACCCCGTCATCAACACCATCCACACCATCCTTTGTAACCACCTTCGAGACCCCAGCAACAATCGACGGCACGACCACCACCGTTCCCTACACCACAACCATTTTGTATGCTACTCAAAGCGGATCTGCCATCGGGGCTAGCGCGCAAGGCGGCGAACGCAAGTCCGAGACCGCTGCCATTGTAGGTGGTGTTGTGGGCGGAGTCGCTGGGCTCCTCTTGCTCATCGCGCTCGGTGCGTGGTGTACGAGGCACCGGCGCAACAGGGTGGGTGTGCGCGCGTTCACACAGGACCCCTTTGGAATTTCGGAGCCGTCACTCCGTCCTTGGAGCCCTATCTCTTCGCAGATGGTCCACGGCGTGGGTCGGTATATTTGTTTGCTGTCATTTAAGCGCACAGATCTGACTGTTTGTGGTGTAGGTAACTCAGCCGTAGAATTTGCACCTCCAGCACGGCCAGTAGCTGCCGGGAATCGAGCCCTCATGGAGCGCGACACTCGCGCGTACTATGCCCCGTCGCCAATTACCTCAGGTCTGAATGGACCAGGATTGGTAACCGCGCCCGGTGTCGTGTCCCCCCTGCGCCTGGGCGCCGAGAGCTCGAGCGGTGACTCCGCAAGCGACTTGCCCGGCAACTTGCTGAGCCCTTCCGAGCACGAGGGATATGTTAGAAGACTCGTTAGTACTAGGATACACCCACCGGTTGAATATCAGTGACCTCGACTGTCGTTGTATGATATTGCTTCGTCTCATCTCGTATCGAGCGTCAGACTATCTGCGCCCAGGTCACACACTGACAGCTACTACTAACGATGACATCGGACCGTTCTAATACCAGGTTGGTCTATACAAGTGCAGCATCAAACCGTGATACGGTCAAAAGTCACTAGAGTCGCCAGAGCATAGTGACTATAGTAAGTATAAGTCACCACTGTGGCACTGAGTGTGGCGGTGATCAAAAGGGCCGATGGGAATAAGTCATCCTCCTGTCCCTGTGAAAGCTCTGTCCAAGCCGCATGTGCGACACCCTTCCTGTGTGCAATACCTCTGATAAGTATGCTTTTTTGCCCCAAGTTCCAGCTGCGGCCCATGAAACTGAGCGCTTGAGCTGAAGGGCCCAGATTCCCGCGTCACGTAGTGTAAGTAAGTGGCTTTAGTGATGATGGCCCTGGGCGCTTGTTAAGCCACTTCAACTTGGCCTCGTCAATGTTCAGGAATATGACACCGTCCTATTCTCTGGAATAGCCAGCTCTTCTTATATGTCCTAAACATCTTGTACTGAAGAATTTCGACCTACGAACGGGCCCAGGCAGACTGCTTCCGAGGGATCAAAGACGTTCCGACTCACGCGATCTGTCAATGCCTCCATCATATCAATCCTTGATCATTCCCCTTAGGCTTTTCGCGCTGCTAGGATGCACAGCCGACCCATCCGGAGCAGACCCTTCTCTCCTCCCCCCACTCGCGCATGTACCGTACCCCACTCACGGTCTGCTCCGTCCCCTCGCCATCCTTCTAATCCGTGAACATCCCAGACATCTAAATTATGCGTTCCTTCTATTTACTTTCTGCGGCACTCCTCCCATTCCTCGCGAGACCGGTGTTGGGTGGGGGCAACACGACGTGTGCAGGGAGCGCACTCGACTGGTACACTGATATTGCTGGAGAGACACCATGTACGGATTTCTCTGCCTTGCTGACGTCTTCTGCTAATCCGCGACGCACCACAGGTATGACCTACCAACGACTGCGGCAGGTTTGCAACAGTGACTGTTAGTGTCGCGTTCTGTGGCAACAGGATCGTACAATCTAACACGAAAACACTTGTAGATGAGGTGCCATCTTTCCGTGCCAACACGCCTGGTGACAACTGTGATGACCAAGTCTGTAAGTCGTTCGTATTTACATGGTGTTTTATCTTAGCTAAGCACGTATATCCTCCAGCTGCCTGCTGCTGCAATTCAATTTCATGGGCATTGAGCATGCTCTGCATGAAGTACGTATCTCTGCATCTGTCGAGTTCCAGGTGATTGACACCCTGCAGCTGCCAGTGGGATACCAATGCTAGCAGTGTCAACGGAATTGATGCTGGTGCGTTTTCGTCCGTTTGCTGAAAGACACACACTCATTGTTCGCGTTGCAGGTGTTCCGGCCTACTATATGTATCGGTTCAGCGAAGGCGGTGGATATTGTGGGGCTGGTACGAATCAAAGGTATGTACTCGTCCAACTAGCCCTCGCACATTTATCCAACAGTCGCTTCTGCCAGTTTGCCAACCAACATCCAGAGCGCTGTTTGTAATGAAGACATCAAGCTGCAAAAGTTCTTGTATACTTTGTTCTGGAACAATGGCGCATGGTGCGTGCTTGCATCAATTTGCCATTCTCTCATTAAAGCGAGCATCATTTCACTCGATCTAGGTTCTAGTAAGTCCTTGTTGTTCTTGCGTATGAGAGTAGGTCTGACCGCTATACAGTACGTATACCCGAGAGACCGCCCAAACCGATTATGCGAGCAACGGGGACGGCGTCTTCACATGTTCAAGTAGCTCGACCTCGTCAGCAACACCCAGCAGTACCGTTGTAGTGCTCCAGTCGACTTCGAGTTCGCCCAGCACGACACAGACGCCGACTGCCGAAACAACTACAACACCATCACCGACCACATCTGATACCTCGACTACCACATCTCGCCAGCAGTCGTCCTCCACCGACACCGAAACTACGATCACGCGCTCTTCTTCAGTCGTAAAGACGTTCGAGTCGCAGACGACGATCAACGGGACAGCAACGTCTGTCCCTATTGTGACGACATTCATCACCGCGGTTGCCTCTGAAACGACCGTCGCGGGCAACGGGACTACCTCTGGATTTGCAGCAACTAAGACTACGTCGCATACCGCTGCTATTGCAGGCGGAGTGGTCGGTGGCGTCGCTGCCATCGTTCTGCTCGGCCTCATCATTGCGTGGTATGCACGGTCACAACGCAACACCGGGACCGCTGGCAAGCCTACCCTCATTGCCAACACGAGTGTGGCGGGCATGTCAAGCGGCCCGACAAGCCCCAACATGGCCGAGCGGAACACCATCACACCATTCGTCACAGGTGCGTATCCGTCTCCTCCGACTTGTCCCATCCCCGTCTCCTCGTACTCATCGCGACTTTGTCTAGGGATCGATCCGTTCGCCAACCCAACTCCAGCAGCGGCGCCAGGGAAGTGGGCACAGATGCAGTACGGCGCCATGGCATATGCCGCCGTTCCGAGCTCGACCTTGTCGCGCTCCGCCTCGGACACTGGCTCTGGCACCGGCTCGGGTTCGCGCTCGCGCCTCGGTCCCAGCCCCGGCGCCGACTCGCGCGAAGCCCTCTCCCCTACACACGCGCGCACCGACACCTCGAGCAGCTACAGCCAGCCGCCCCCTGTGGTGCACGCGGCTACGATGGACCCATTCGTGCCCGTCGTGCAGGAGGAGGACGCGGGGCGGCTCACTGGCGGCGGCATCCGGTTACCGCCTGCGTACCAGAGCGAGTGGAACGCCGAGTGACCGTAGTTGTGTTTGCAGTTTTATCCTTTATGGTGGGTGTATATGAGCCACGGCTTTTTGAATTTAGATTATTGGCTTCACTACGTAGCTATTCCCACTGTACTCACACCATGTTACACTCGTTTCTGCAGCGGACTTTTACGAAGCGTTGAATCGGTAGCAGCATCCCCGGCGAGGCCCTCCGGTCGGTCCGTCAGGCTGATCAGTGCCGCCGCCCAGCGGACCGAGGTGTTCCGTCACAGGGATCGATCACCTCGAGCTTTATGTGCGTTCCGATGACAGCACCGCATTCGAGTTCCGCTGTGAAATCGCATGCGAGGGGAGGACGGGGACTAAGCCTCCAGAGGTGCGCCCATGACCCATTCATTCATGCCTGAGGGATCGATGTGACTTGAGCCGTTCAGGCTCGCTGTACCAGGGACAGCAGAGGCATCATCGAATAAAGTCATATAAGTACAAGCGCAAACACAATGTTTACCCCTTAAAGCGTAGGTCGCAGAGTTCTCGTCCTTGGCAATGTCAGTGACTGGGCCCAGATTGATTCCTCCGTCTCCTCCCGGTATTCCAACGAACCTCAGGCTCTCTCTCTCTCACTCCTTCGACGTTCGGGATGGGTAGAAAAGCCTGGTTTGACAATATATTCGACGTACGGGTACACAAGGCCGCGGACCCATCGCCATGAGAATGGCCAAGACGTTGCATTTGCGCGATACACGCCATCCACGGGCGCCCAGGGTCTACGAGGTTTCCATGCGTCGGCTGTCAGTTGAAGCATGACCACTGCACTGCTTGTGCACTGCAGCCCCCTGCCTTGTTTGAGAGAGAATGCCGAATTAGTAGCCGACTTTTGCTCCGAACGGTCGTGGGCGACCGTTCATCCTCATTGCAATCGCCCTCTGGTGGCCAACCGCTCTTGGAACTGTTCTTTCATGATGAGGGCGCTCTCTGTGGGCCTCTTCTTCGTCTCACTGGTGAGGTACAGTCTCGGCGCGGGCAACGTGACGTGTGCAAGCAATGCGCTCGATTGGTATACTGATGTTGTTGGGGAAACACCATGTACGTCGGTAGCTTTGACATGTCTTCCGTCCACTGACCTTGACCTCTCTTCAGGTATGACCTACCAACGATTACGACAGATATGCAACAGTAAATGTATGTGTCCGCTTGCCCATCACACTCAGAAGTCGAAGCGATACATAGTGTGCCACAGATGAAGTATCGTCGTTGCGCAGCGCGACTCCAGGAGACCAATGTGATGACCAGCTCAGTATGTTTGAGGTCGACCCTTCATATCGCATATGCCATCTGACCAAGACGTGTTTCATGATCATAGACACTTGTTGTTGCAACTCTGTAGCTTTTGCGTTGAGCATGCTTTGTTTAAAGTACGTAGGCCCGACATTTGTTGGTGTGGTCGTGCTGAAGGGAGCGTAATGACTAGCTGCCAGTGGGATAGCAGTAACCCGAACTTTACAGGATATGACGCTGGTACGTCTCGTTTTGTTGACGAAGAGAAAGTCTTTTGTTGCCGCCGATAACCACACAGTAAGCCTTGAACCCACTGACTGATTGTCTTCTATCAGGCAAGGGTGCGTACTATCTGTACCGATGGAGTGAAAGTGGAGGGGTCGGGCAGTATTGCGGGGCTGGTACGAATCAGTCGTGAGTCACTTCTCCCGCTCTCAGTATGGGGTACGGACTAAAAGGGTATTTTGTAGTCTTCCCACCAATATTCAAGCCGCAGTGTGCAATCAAAATATACGCCTGGATGACTTTCTCTACGGTCTCTTCTGGACCGACGGATCTTGGTCCGTGTCTCTTCAGTCGTCACGCGCAACTGACCTCATTTGTTGTTCAGGTACTAGTAAGGACTATCATACGAGAGACCGGGGAATCTACTGACATGACCCATCAGCGAGTACACGCGCGAGGACGCGGAACAGACCCATGCCACGAACAACAATAAGACGTTTTCACACTGTCCGAACAACTCGGAGCCGTCATCGTCATCGTCAATACCGCACAGCAGTACCGCTAGCAGCACCACCGGGAGCTCTAATACTTCCGGCGCAACGCAAACCTCTTCATCAGGGAAATCGCATGTAGGCGCGGTCGTGGGTGGGGTCGTGGGTGGTGTGGGAGGTGTCGCTGCGGTGATAGCCATTGCAGCGCTGGTGATCGCGCGACGGAAAAGGACTCGCGGCCATGTCCTTGATATCGGGGACGGTGACCCGGACAGCCGTCCTATGTCAGGGCTTGACAACCCTCCTATCACCCCTTTCACCGCGCGAAGCAGCGAGTATACTGGTACGACCTCTCTTGCCCTCAGAGTTGCTTCCCCCCTAAGCCGAACACTGAACCTACAGAGCACTTCCGAGCGAACAGCCAATCCGCAAGCGAGAGTCACGCGTTGCTGCAACACAGCGCAGGTTCCTCGACTACCGGCTCGAGCCCTTCTGCCAACGGGTCGCAGATTCGCCAGTCGAAGCTTCGGCCCGCGGCCGGGAGCGTAGCACCATCTACGACCGCCGCTACAGGCACTTCAAGTGTCTTGACGACCCAGCCGATAGTAGAGGAAGACGCGGGAAGGATTACGGATGGTGACATGCGGTTACCTCCCGCGTACCGAGATGAGTGGCGGGAGGAATGACGGATTGCCTCAGTCCATTCTACCTTGTCGCCCAGTCTCCTGCCTCGCATCTATATTCAGCCAGCGGCGCATCCAGGCAAATAGTACCGTGGCAATTTCAGATGGCTGCGTCGCCGAAGTTGTCTGCTATATTATTGACTCGGACTCAGCAATCAATGCGTTACACTTTCTTCATAGCACCTAGTACATATACGAAAATCGCAAAAGAGAGCCTCGCGCAAAAGAACAGCTCTATCGATGTGCCACGTAGTCGCTACCACCGTCCAATTCACTTCGTCGTACAGCGGTCTACCTGCCTAGTATCGCAACCTTTCCGTGAACCAAATATCTTCGAGAGAACTTACTATACTGTTTTCTCCGACGTAATCATAGAGGCCATGCCTTGGTCACCGGCCTCACCATCCGATTCGCAGATCTTTCGTTCGTTCAAGATCCGCATCGTCCTTGAAGCGTTCGAACATGAGCCAGTGGTATACCCAGCCAGTTGGGGTTACTAGCTGGTGCCTGTTAAGGATGGAGGGCATCCGAGTCACACACCTCTCTGAAGCCACGGGGCAGATGCGCGCCCTACGCGATGGCGCGCGGTCTCCAGCAAGCACGTGTTCCGCCTCGGCCGCACTTGCTCTCTTCTACGTTCTCCACGACTTATACGACGCTCCCAACGATGCCCGACCCCCGAATAGCAGCCCTCATCATCATCACCGCCATCGTCGGGCTCGGCACCCTCTCCTCCGTGGTCAACAACTCCTACCTCGACACCTCAAACCCCCTCCTCACCGCCCTCCCGCACCCCCTCCACGCAACGCACTACTTCGCCAGCAAGAAGAACGCGCTCAACGTCTTCTTTATCAAGCGCATCTGGGGCTGGACGACCGCTGCCTTCTTTGCGCTCCTTCTCACTGCCCCACCCGCGACACGCACGCTCCGGCGACTCGCCCAGTTCGCTGCAGCGACCGCCGTCTTCCTCGGCTTCACGAGCTGGTTCTTCGGGCCCGCCGTGCTCGAGCGCCTCATCGTGAGCACCGGCGGCGAGTGCGTCGTCCACCTGCCCAATGGCTCCGTCGTCGGCGTCCCCACAGACTTCTGCTACACCAAGTCGACGGTCAGCGCGCGCACGCACCCCGGCCTCTTCCCCGCCGCCCTCCTGCTTCCCGACTCGGACTGGCACACCGTGCCGCGCCTCCGGAGGGGCCACGACGTGTCCGGCCATATCTTCTTGCTCACGATGGCGACGTTGTTCCTGGTGGACCAGCTCCGCGCGTCGTTCGCGCAGGGTGGGCGACGTGGTGATCGGAGGTGGCCGCCGTATCACAAGTACGCCGTCGCTTTCACTGGGCTGGTGGTTATCCTATCGCTGTTTGCGTCGTATACGACGAGCGTGTACTTCCACACACCATTCGAGAAAATTACAGGCTATCGTGCGTCCCCGTCTTACTGATCGGTTGTATGGTCGCTGACGCGAGTGTTAGTGCTCGGCGTCGCCGGATTCGCCGTAACACAGATTCAGGCACTTCGCCTGGAGGAGGAGCCTCTACCTGGCACACGCCGTAATCTTGCGAGTCCTCCAAGGAGGAGGGATTAGAGATCTCTCGTGATAGTTGTTCCAGTGCATGCTTTATGACCTGCCGGAGGACACCGCAACGGGACTTCAGGGAGTGTATCAGTAATTGTGCATATAATGACATTGTGCGTTGGGTCCTTTTGCCGCCGGTCATAGCTCTCGTATTCGAGCTGCTCAACTCTGTTACAGGTGAGTGAGCGGGACAGACACGCTTCATAGAAGAGTTTATTTTTACATCCTCCGTCCACGGTAGTACAACACTGACTACTTCCCTGAGCACATCCAATTTTTCCGCCTCACCAACCCCACCCTCCCTAAACCTCAAGCCAGTCCAAGAACTGCGGGGTGAAGTAGCTCAGAATGAGGGTACAACCCGCGCGTGCAAAGCTCTCAGACGTCTCGAACGCCATCGTCTTGAGGTCGTACACGCCTGCCCGTGCACCGGCGACGATCATCGCGTACTCACCGCTCACCTGGTAGCACGCGAGCGGGAGGTCTGGCGCGAGCTCCGCCGCGTCCTGGATGATGTCCAGGTATGGGAGAGCAGGCTTGACCATGATGATGTCCGCGCCCTCGGCCACGTCGCGTTTCTTAAACGTGGTGTCCGTCAGACGTGATTCACTGGACACGCGTATACACACTCACAATAGCGCGGCGGGCGAGACCCTTGGCTTGCGGAGGCAGCTGGTAGCACTTGCGATTCCCGAATGCGGGCGCACTCCCAGCAGCGTCCCTACAGTAGATCAACAACCGCAGGAGCCTAGCACTGCGCATACACGCACCTGAACGGCCCGTACAGCGCGCTCGCGAACTTGGCGGAGTAACTCATGAGCGTGCAGCGATTCGCATAGCCCGCGTCCATGAACCGCCGCTTGATAGCATATATTCGCCCGTCCATCATGTCGCTCGGCGCGACGCAGTGCGCGCCCGCGGCGGCGTACGCGAGTGCGACGTCTGCGATGCGCGCGGCGGACTCTTCGGGGAGGAGCGTGCCGGAGTCGTCCGGGCGGAAGAGCCCGCAGTGCCCGTGCGAGGTGTACTCGCAAAGACAGACGTCCGCGGCGATGTAGAGTGTCGGGAAGAGCGTGCGGAGGAGGCGGATTGCGGAGATAACGGGGCCATCGGGGTCGTCTGCGGGGGAGCCCCGCGCGTCCTGCAGGTTGTCACAGAGTCAGCTAGATCGGCACCAGTGCGAAGCGGGGCGGACGCACCTTGTTGCACTTGAGGGGGACGCCGAAGAGAATGACGCTCTGGAGGCCCTTCTTGATGAGCGGGGCGAGGAAGCCCTCGAGGCGGTTCAAGCCCCAGCGGGCCTGTCCGGGCAGGGAGGGGATCTCGACGTGCGCGTCGGGGTCGTCCGTGATGAAGATGGGGTACATAAACATGGCCTTGGTAAGCGTCCGCTTCGCCTGCCAGGAGCGCGCGAGTGGGTGGTGGTACCCGCCTGCGAGGACGGAGCTGTGGAGGCTGTGGGTGTGTGCTCTGCTAGAGGGCGTAGAGAGGGTACGCACGAGATGTCCATGCTTGGCTTGGAGGACATGATGACTTTTGGAACTCTTGTTGCTGGATGAAGGCTGAGGAGTGAGCTGCTGAGGAGTCGCTTTTCGTCGAGCGTCGTCAACGGGTGAGAGAGCGAGCGACAACGGAAGCAATTGATGTCGCCCGAGTCCAGGCGACAGCGCGCTGCGACTCGTCGGAAGTCTGATCATTTGATCGAATCCCATTCCGAGAAACTCGGAATCTTTCTCTGAACCGTCTGCTGAACCGTTTACACGTTCAGCAGAACGGTGGAGATGAACACTCGTGACATTCGACGGGGCAGACATAGTGTCTGTACGCCATGGCGAGGCTGTTACACGGAATCAATAAGTATGTTTGGCTGGCCACACTCATGCACCCTCAATTCGAAGGCGCAGGCTCACTCGCAAGGGCCGCCATTGATTGAAAGTAAAGCGCAATGTCGCAGGTCGGTAGCATTCACTAGTTCACCGGGAATGCTATATACTGCAGGGGTCGCCTGCGATAACCAAATTCAAGACGCTAAAAAGTACAATCCAAGCCAAACACTTTCAGTATCTTGACGAGTGGATAAGAATTATCGAATCAAGTGCCATTCGCTATTTATCTGTCGTCTTTGGCCCTTGGTCATCGAGCATGCCGGGCAGCAGACTGAAATACGGCTGTTTTGTCAAGAAAAACCCCTCAATCGGGCAGGCTAGCCAACGTCTCCGCAACGAGATCTTGAGCTACTGAGGAGCGAGGTGTAATGGAGCAGACAAAATCTTCCGGATGGCTATGAGGGGTCAGCCTGTGAGTCTCACTATTGTCTGCGATGTGTTGGAACAGCTTACCCGACGAACGAATCGGTGAATCCGGCCCTCGGAGTGATTTCCACCCCCTTGGCATCACGAGCTTTCTGTATGTCGAGTGTTGCTACTATGCTAGCGATGGTAAGGAACAGAGTGGTGTCCGCAAAGAGATTCCCTGGACAAAGTCTGTTCCAATTCAACATCGCTTCCACGACTCCGTTGATGTTCGCGAGCACCACTGACCTACGTCCAAATCCAAACACTATGTTGCGAGGGTCCAAATCCGAGTCAAGCTGAGGACACTCTGGCTTCAGGAAGCGTTCTGGGTTGAACGAGGCAGGTTCTTCCCAGACACGCTCGTCGTTACACATTTGCCTTGATGCTGAATGTCAGGCAAGTTGAATTTGCGTATATTTCGACGGCATTAGCATACCAAATGTTGGCAACAGCAGTAGAGCCCTTGGGGATATAGAACCCCTTGTAATGGTCGTCTTCATTGGTGCTGTGCGGCAATCCTATACATCTGTATTAGCCATGGCCTCCAGACTTTTGCAATGTATGCAAGACATGTACCTAAAGGAATAAGCGGATGCCAACTAAGAGTAGGCTGTGAGTGATACACTGAGTGAGGCTGCGAGGAGGCGCTGGCACGTACCGATATACTTCCCATAGAACACTATCGATGTAAGGCAGACGCGACCTATCATCTATTGTCGGCAGTCGGGTGTCGCCAATGACAAGATCTACCTCCTCTTGCGCTTTGGCGTATACGGCGGGATGGAGCACCATAGCTAGTACAAACGTGAGTATTGCTGTTCTTGTCTGTGCGTGGATCTCAGTGATGGTCCGGATGACAAACTCGAACAGCAAACTGCCTACAGTGTCGATGGCGCCTAGCAATTCTTGACCCTTAGAGGTTTTTTGGGGGGGCAAAACTTTGTAACTCACCGGCGTATATCTGGCCAGCAGAATATATTATCTCTGCTTCCTCTTCCTGGAGCTTGCCAGACTTCTCCGCCTGCTCAACTCGGGCAGACGTGAAGCAGGGCCGCACTGTTCCAGAGACCTACTATATCGGTCAGACTCCCTCCCTACCAACAGATTCCTTGATCTCACCATGGCCTCTCGAGTCATGCGATATGGCACATGATGTCCATCAAATACTAGTTTCCTAGTGTGCAGAGCCGTGCGTTTGAATGCCATACCAGGCAGCCACGCTGGTATGTATTGGACTGCAAAGCGGCGCAAAACTCAGTGCTCTCCTGTAGTCAACAGCCTTCGCTCAAACTTACGTATGGGCAACATGTCAGCAAGCGTCATTCCTACCGCACCGGTCGCTGTGATTGCCTGCATCGCACGAGACATCAGCGTCACGTACTCGTCCTCCAGAGAAGTGATTCGATGGCCATAGATGGATTCAAGGACCATCGCTGACACATGCCTAACCCTCCTGTAAGAAGACACCGCGCAATAAGTTCTTGGGGCGCACCGTTCGATGTGCCGAACGAAGTCCCCTGGTGTCGTCATGAGGCCAGTGAGCAAAACGTAGGTCTCCCTTCGTTGAATGACATCTAGCTTCTTCATGGCACTCGCTTCTCCAAATACGCCGTGTACCCATTTGCGCTGCTTGATCATGCTTGGCACGTACGACTGCATGGACAACGTCGGATCCAATCCCAACCTACCTCAGAGATAAGCATAGTTTGCGATGAGTACCACTGGCGCCTTGTGACAATGAGGGGGCGTACGTACATCTCTGCCAGGGTGACCATGCGTGGTCGGTCTGAGTACTTTGCACCCCTCTTTTCGAGAAGCTCGTGGGCGATTTCTTGCGAGTTGATGACGATGGTAGGCTTTCCGAAGAACTCCAAGTACATCAAGTCACCTTCGTATATCGTGAGCGGACTCAACGCCTTTCGATAACACATTGATTCATACCGTATTGTTCGGAAAGCGATGCAAACGTGCGCTCCATGTACGACAGCGGGACTTGCAGCACATTGCCCACAATTGGCAAGCGCTTGGGGCCGGGCGGAAGAGGACCGTATTTCCTCCAGGTTCTGAGACGACTGAGGGTGTACAGGAGACAAACTAGAAGGCCTAGTATCGCGAGCCAATCTTGATAATCCAGGACCATGGTTCAGTGTCTGCAATCAAGAGCACCTTTGGATGAAGCCAGGCTTATAAGCAGTAGCTCTCGGCTACCAAAGGACGATAATCACCACTGAGTACGCACCTAGACCTCAATGCAGATAGTGGAAGAGCAGCTGACAGGCTCACTACGGAGGTCCACTCACCGTGATCTACTGTGCCACACATAGCGACTAGAGCCTATCAGAGCAGTATCCACAGACAGGCAAGTCATCGGTACCTGAGCGGTGTACCACGCCCATTCCATTGCCCGTTCCCGGTAGTGTCACATCAGGAATCGCGGTCCCCTTGAATATATGCAAGGGGTCTCACCAATATGTAGTCGTGAGATCATCGTCTCGCGCGAGAGCAATCGAGAGGTCGTGGGATCATGTATGAGGTCGTAGGCTCACAGGTGCTCAAATTTGAGGACACATCTCATGTCGTGAGATGCTATCTCACGCCATATATTTGGTGCATATTGCTGCTCACCCGAGACCATTTGTGAGTTGACAGCCTGCATCGCCGCCACTAGCGCATCCACAACTCAGCACGAGCACTGCAGTGTGAAGTCCTTGTATCAGAATAATTGAACTATAAGATGACGTAGTACATTAGTAATTCAATTCCATTTGCTGCTGCACCACTGCAGACACCAGCCCTTTATGTTATTCTGCCGCTGTTCACCGTAATGTTTACCACCATTTATATTGGACTCTGATGTGTTCGTCACCTAATACTACTCGAACTTACCTATAAGTGTCTTGCTCGCATCAGGATTCATGAAAAACAGCCACGACAAGCACCACTGGTGCGATGTGGCACTAGCTTCAACTCTGCTACAGTCCCATACGAACAAGAGGCTCTTGTCTGAGATGTCAGTCTACCAATCAATGACCCATGAGGCTGGCGTCTCACTGTTGCTCATTTTCGAGCTACGTGTCTCACCAAGGCTCATCCCTGAGACATTGTGATCCGATCGCAGATCAAGTCTCATAAGTGACCCTCGTGCTCACTGAGGGTGCCCTATGAGCTCTTTGTCGGGGTCCGGTTTTCCTGATGCATGACATGTTGTAGAAGATGCGACAAATGTTACACCCTCAAGGGAGGCTCGCAAGCATATCGGTAACCAGACTCCGAGCTGCTGCTGATCGTGGCGTTATTGCGCAAGTGAATGCCTCTGGATAGCTAAGATAACAAACATCGTGAGCCTACCCGCGCTTGTCTATTGTGCGTTTCGGTAACTGACCTGATAAATGAGCTGCTAAACGACACCTTCGGGGTAATTTCTCTTCCGTCCGTATCATGATCTTTGCGGATGTCAAGTGTCGCCACAATGCTTGCTATGGCGAGGAACAGAGTTGTATCCGCAAATTGACGTCCAGGGCATATCCTAGAGCAACTATTGATCGATGGTACTTACAGTCGACGTCATTACTGACCTACGCCCGTGTCCGAAGATGATATCACGGGGATCCAATGCTTGTGCGTTCGTGCCGTTCTTCGCCAAGAATCGTTCGGGGAGGAATTGTTCAGCATCGTCCCAAGTTCGCTCGTCTCGGCAGATATGCCTACGTAACAATCGGTTAGTATAGAATCAATAATGCCCCAAGTACGGTAGATTCGCGAATGAGCTCACCATAAATTGGTCATCACGCTGGTTCCCTTGGGAATATAGTAACCTTCATAGATATCATCTTCTGTTGTGTAGTGTGGAGACTCTGCCGCCCCAGTCAGTATACTATAACACGATACGTGACATTACAGTCACCTATTGATGCAGGTGAGTGCCAACTGAGAAGTTTCTCCGCACTTCAGAGTTCTTATCTAGAGGTCTGTATCGACTGTGTTACTTACCGATAGGTTTCCTGGAGGATGCTTTCAAGGTAAGGCAGGTCTGGTCTGTCATTCAGCATTGGAAGCCGACTCTCCCCAACCACCCGATCCATCTCTTCTTGTGCCTTTGCGTATACTTCTGGGTGTAGAACCATCGCAAGGAAGAATGTTAGCATAACCGACTTCGTCTATTCAATGTCAGTGATGCGGCAGGCGAACGGGATGGCAGCCTACCGTATCTGTTGCACCTAGAGTGTGCTTTCAGTAAGTGTCACTATCGGCACATGCCTACCCTAGCTAGCTCACCCACGTAGATGACACCCGCGGTGTATATGATTTCTTCCTCTTCTTCATGAAGTCGACCTGCCTTCTCCGCCTCCTCGACCAGGTTTGCAACAAACGAAGGCTGAGCGTGCCCAGATGCCTACACCAAACATGATCATTGATACTACACGATGGTTTACAAACTCACCATGGCTTCCCGGGTCATACGGTAAGGTAGATGATGAGCTTTCCAGACTAGCTCTTTCGTTTTCAACGCCGCTCGTTTGAAACCGGCCCCGGGCATCCACGCCGGAATGTATTTCACTATCGAACCAAACTATCAGAACTGATTGAGAGGGTCAGGACCGCGGTTCGATACCCACGGAGTGGCACTATGTCTGCAAGAGTTCCTCCCATCGTACCGGTTGCGGTGGTCGCCTCCGCCGCGCTATCCATGAGCATCATACATGGATCGTCTAAGGATGTAATCCGATGGCCGTAAAGAGATTCCACAATTAGCGCTGCCAGGTATCTCGACACCCCGGTCAGTGTCTTGACCACCGGTGTAGAAGACAAAAATGGACATACCTCTTGATGTGCAAGACCCGATCGTCAGGCGTTTCCATGAGGCTAGATATGAGAATGCAAGTCTCCCTTTGTCGCAAAGCGTCGATTCCCTGTATCTCTTTCTGCTCGCCGTATGCGGCCGTCACCCATCTACGCAACTTGCGCATGCTTGGCCCGTACGGAAGCGCCAACAGGGTTGGATGCCACCCTAACCTACCGCAAGCAGTCACATTGGCGAGAGTCCAGATGCTAAAGGGTTGCACCTACAGTTCAACGAATGTCACCATGCGCGGGCGGCTCGAATACTTTGCGCCCCGCTTCTCCAGCAAATCCTTTGCGACTTTCTGAGAGTTGAGGACAACTGTACGCTTCCCGAAGAACTCCAGGTACATAATGTCACCTTGGATTCCGCGAGATTAGCTAAGGGCTGAATCGAGTAATCATAGGCACGTATATCGTACCGTATTTTCTAGACAATGCAGCGAACACTTCTTCCATACGATCTCGGCCCGCGACCTGAAGGGTATTGCCTATGAGAGGAAGACGCGTCGGACCCGGTGGGAGAGGGGCGCCGGCGACGGCGTAGAATTGACGATAGCCAATAGTACCCAGAACCGCTGTCAATATGCCAATCGAAACCCAGTCAATCAGGAATGGGGAATGGATCATGGTGGTAGATCGCCCGTGAGACTGAATGCAATGGAGCGAGCGGTCGTCTGTGCAGTACCATTATATACTGCGAATCGTTCGCTCTGAGAAGATATCTGACATCATGATCATGATCCTGAACCACGCACAGTACTCATGCAATGCAGGCGTCGTGCCAGGGCGGTTGAATCGGTCTTAACGCCGGGAGGAAGCCATCAAGGGAAAGGGAGAGTTATTTATGACTGCGCCCCCATGACTGCTCGGAGAAAACTAGCGTCAGGCCCGACGGTCGCTACAGGTGAGATGAGTTACCGTGTCCTAGCATCATCCATAGTGCTTGAGCGTGGACAAGTCCTCGTACTGCAACCAATGCACGGTAGCATGGCCATCACCTCAGTCCGAAGTCGTGTAAGCGACGGAGCAATCAGCGTAGATTCGACCGAGTTGATGTCGATTCCGGCGCTGCCAGCCGTCAATGGTCGTGAAGGAATCCACGCGTCACGTAACCCAGGAGGACTTGACAGTGAGCCGACGTTAGAGCAGCTGCGTCTAGTGAAACGAGAATAATTCAGAGCTCAATACAAGCTCTGGACAGGATCTTGTAAGGAGCGAAATGCAGTATCGAGAAGCATAGTGTGGGTGTGTATATCACTGTCCATATGGTCTAGGATTATGTGCAACTTGCGTTCGCAGACTGTCTGATCTACAAGTAAGGGACGTCGCTTATATGTTCTTTCGGTGCTCCTGATCAGATAGTGAGTACAACGCTGAACGCCACGAGGTGCGCAGCGTCACTTACCGGGGCATGCGTCGTCTCGTGGTCGACATGCACGAACGCGCGCTCGACGTTCGGGAGCGACTCGAGCTTGTCCTGGAGCTGCTGGCTGATATCGTGCGCCTTCCACAGCGGCATGTCCGCGGACATCACCACGTCGACCTCCACGAAGTACTCCGGCCCGCTCTGCACCACCAGTCAGTAATAATAAGAGGGGGCGGGCGGGGCGGCTCACGTGATACGCGCGGACAGTGTCAATCTGTTGGATCTCGTCGCTGAACGTCATTGCCTTGTAGATGACGAGCTGCAGGAACTCGCGCGGCGCGGACTTGCCCGCGAGCAGCTCGAATTGCTGGAACATGGTCTTACCCCAGAGGAGCATGACCCCGGCAGCGAGCTGGCACAAACTCAGGTTGTATGAACGCTAACATTATTATGGAGCGGACGTACGATAATGGCGCCGATAGGATCGAGCCCTGAGAAATGTGAGGATGAGGGACGGACATCGACTGATGGATTGCTGAGAACTTACACCACGCCCACTTACTACCACCGGCAGACATGAGCAGACCTGAAGTCAAGTGGTCAATGACCAGACGTCATAATATGAAGGGCGCACGTACCAAAGCCGTTGATGAAGATGTCGTTCCGGTGATCTTCCCAGAGCACATGTACCTGGCTCGACTGGGACCGGAAGCCGGAGCAGTACAAGAACAAGGCAAACTTCACGCCTGGTTTGGAGACGAAGTCTCAGACATACGAACTTAGGGGAATGGACACGGGCGCACCGAGCGCTACGCCGACAGCAACGAGGGACGGAATGTGGAACTTGTCGTCGGTCCCGCTATGCGTGATAAGCTCCTGCACGGACTCGACCAGGACGACCAAGTTGACCGAGCTCATCCTTCCAGTGATGGTGCATGAGCGGGGGGTCTGAGTCAAATATAATACACCTACATGGCACCTAAATGTCGTGTTGAATTTTGTGGGCACGTATGACACAGGAGGAGACAGTACCGTAAGTTATGTTGCCGATAGTCTCAAGCCTCGCACCGCCGACCGGCCATTTGTTGACATCCATGCCAATGGCCTCACGATGCAGCCAGTAGAGTACGACATTGCTGCCGAAGTCAAATGCCGCATCAACGGCCGTGGCGATAAGCGACAACGAGGCAGAGGTAATGGCCGCGTAAACTGCGTGCCCGTCAGCATATACGGACACGATTGAGGTGGAAACATACGCTGAAGCGCGCAGAGGCAGAAATTGCCAACGAGGCTGGCATAGATGGCAATCTTGATCTACGGACGCATTCAATGCACGCGGATTCAAGGAGGCATTGCGATGCTTACCGGCAGCCTAGCGGTCGCCTCCTCCACCTTCGCCTCTTCCGTGTGCTCTTCCATTGTCTTCAGCAACGAGGTGATAAGCTGGAGCGGATGCAGTGAGACAGGTGAATGGTATAGCAATGAGCGTAGCTCACTCACATCGTTCTGCTTGCGGTGGAAACTGACGAGCCTCTTGCCCGCCTTTTTGTGGCGCAAGGTAGCAAGGTCTTCTTCGCTCTTCAGCGCAGTACGAAAGCTGTACGGGTCGGGGTGGGCCTGAACTGAGATAGTACCAACGTGCTCTTCGTCCTTTCTCCTTGCATCCCGTCGCTTTGGCCCTTGCTAGCGCGAACTGAGCAATACAGTATCGGAGTTAAGGGTCAAGCGTACTCACAAAGTCTGTAGATTCCGAGTTGAGCAGCATCGTCGCTGAGACGGGAGTCGGGACGTCTAGAGCATCCTTGGTCTGCGTGATAACCATGGTTGGCAAGTCTGGTTAAGTAGGGGGTGAAGAAAAGGGGCGTTGGCTACGGGGCTGGCCAAGGGCTGGCTCTAAGTATGCATGCGTCGTGCGAGCGAACGAGCGCTCCACTGTACCGCGGACGCCGCAGAAACAAGATCCGCACCCCGATCCGCTCATACCCGCATAACAAGCCATTCTATTGGCCAGTCGATCTTCCCTCGGCCACCGTGACGCTGTGCCGCCAAGCCTTGCACTGCAACTGCGAATACACAGCCTACAAGTCGCACAATTCTCATAATCTATCCTAGGCCGACATACGAAAAGGTGTTGGGTCGGTCTACCTATGTATTACCCTTTCTTGTCGTTTTTGGTCGAATCCACCCACCTCAGACCGGTGGCGTCGAAGTAAGATGGATCACTATAGTCGAATGTCCGCCAATCCCACCTGTGTACAGGATTCTCAGCGTCTTAGCGCGGACCTACCGTTTTGGAGTCAAGGCCGAACAATGAATGGCCGTGAATATGTAGTACATAGGGGCCGGTTGACATCTTCGTGCAATATCTTCAAGGAAACTAGGATATGATGTTTCCTGGAGCTTGTGTCTTTGAGCTTAAGGGCACCACCCCAACCCTGTGACTGAGAGTTGTTTCGAGTCAAGGGCCAGAGTAAGAACTCTGGCGGAAGGACCTCAGGATGATTGCTGTGGCCAGCGTAGCTTCGACAGAAGATACGTATACGTGACATATAGTCGTCAATCCTCTGGCGCTCCGGGCCGGTAAGGCCACGGCTTCGGAGGCAGCGCACAACGTGGATTCCCTCCACCGCTTCCACCACCTCCTCATACTTAGTCTGTCCAAATACACTGAGCTAGCCGACCGTGGTACTTCCGGCTTTATCAATGGTCACGTATCGCACTTGGCAGGCTCCACCTCATCACAAAGCCGCAACAAAGCACCGTCAGCATCATCAGCACATGCAGATAGTCCCTGAACAACCCAAATGCAACGTGCGTCGTGAGGCCTTGAGGCCTTGTGGCTTTGAGGACTGGGCACCAGTGCCGGGGGCATGATAACGTGCGCTTAATGTCGCTTCGCTCTTCCTCCCCGCAACGGTTGCAACTTGCGACTGAATTCCAGAATCCCACAACGATCAACGTCAACTGCCGCCTACGCAGCAACGGCAGCGCCCGCTTGGCGAGGAGCGATGGTCCGATCGACCAAGGTCGACTAGTTGTCCTCATGCTTCATGCCGCGCTGACTGTGCTTTGAACCACACCTTTGAAAGTGTCCTGAGGCAATGCAACACATGCGATCTCATGCAATGCAATTGCAGCATAAGGTGCGTCCTTGGCAACGAGATGCGCTATGATCATTAACGAGTGCGTATGTCTCATGATTGGCCGCAGGATTAGGCGCGTATAGAAAGACGTAGGACCTATCAATAGCACCCGCCGGCTTGCTGCGGGACCGTGCATTGTGACAATCAATTGTCTGCTTCGTCGGTCCTTCTACTTGCACGAAGGGGGCAAAATGTGCAAATTGGCGACGCAATATCGTTTTCCAGAAGACCAATCCATGCGCCCTATATAATGGCCCCAACGTGATGGCAACAACCTCCACCACTTCTTCCTTGTGCGCAGGCTGAGCCTCAGTTCCGGCTTTCTCTGTCTTTGTCCCCTGGCAGGGTTTCTCTCATTTCCTTAGTGACTGGTTCGCATTCGCTTCAGCATGCCGCCCCACCACAACGGTACCGCTTCTGCCTCGCTCGTCGCCTCCGCTACCCTCGACGCTGCGTCCACTCTTGCATCAGCCACCAAGTCCGTTGCCACCGCCGTATCTTCCGCCAGCGGAGGTGCTTCGAACAATGCTGGAGCTGCCGCGGCTGCTGCAACCCAGCTCAACCCGACTTCCTTCTTCTTCTACTTCGACGTCACCCTCCTCTTCGTCGTCGCTCTTTTCGTGCTCTTTGCCCTACCCCGCATGGTTGCACGGTTCATGCGCGCGTCGGAATGGTTCGCGGGCTGCTTCTTCCGTTCCCTCGAGATCACACGCGAGGGCCCCTTCACGAACTTCAAGGGCGCCTCAGGCTACTCGTTCTCGGAGAAGACGGGTTCTGGTCGTGCCGAGTCGACGTACTCAACCTCGAGCGACGCACATTCGATCAACATGGCCGTCGGGGTGGGCGCGCCAACAAACCCCCCGGTGTACGTGCCCGCCTGGTCGACCGTGCTCCCAGTGGCCGCGAGGTTCCTCTCTATAAAGATTAGGCCGGGCTATTCTCTTGGCCAAGTGGCGCTGATGATGGGTTACTTCGCTGCGGTTGCCTATGCCTCGCTTTTCGATGTGGACTTGTTCACGAGTCCCGCTCGTCTCGGCTTTGTTGCTGTCAGTCAGATGCCTGTCATTTACATCCTGGCGACGAAGAACAATATTCTGAGCACGCTTCTCGGCATTGGTTACGAAAAGGTGAGATTTCTCAGATATGGCCGAGTTATCCGTCGTGACTGAAGGCATGATCATAGCTGAATTACTTGCATCGTTACGTCGGGCGTCTCGTTGTCCTCGCCGTAAATGTTCACGCCCTTGCATACTGTACGTTGCCCGCCGCGTTGTATCCACTGTGCTCATGTCCCACTTGTAGTCGCCAAGTGGTCCCAGACCGGGACCATCGCGTCACACATGGAACTGAACATCGTCTGGGGCTGCGTCGCACTCGGATTTATGGACGTACTTTGGCTTCTCTCACTCAGCCAGTTGCGCGAAGTATATTACAACCTCTTCTACGTCACTCACCTGGTCTCTGCCATTGGCGTTCTCGTTGCTGTAAGTGACTCTCAGCTTGAAACATTGACGAGTCTCCTGACGCGATGCCCGCAGACCGTCTATCACGAACCATGGGCTCTTCCCTACGTCTACGTCTGCGTCGGGGCTTACGGCCTTGATCGTTTCTTCCGCATGGTCCAGACGCGGATTGTCACTGCACATCTACACGCGATCCCCGAGCTCGGCGCGACCTGCATCCAGGTGCCCAGTGTGAATGCAGGATGGCGTGCTGGTCAGCATGTCCGTCTGCGCGTGTTCTCTCTCGGTATGGGCATGCTTGGGTGGACCGAAGCGCATCCGTTTACTATCGCCAGCGTGAGCAAAGTAGGTGGAATTCCGTGCGTAGACGTGCGTAGATGAGGGCTTGTGCTGACTGCTGCTGTAGCACCCTAGCGAGGAGGGTATGGTCCTGATGGTGAAGAAGGCTGGGGATTGGACCACCAGCCTATTTGACCTCGCCCAGGACGTCGATGTCGCCGAGGGAGCCCTCGGGAGCCGCAAGGTCAAGGTCATGGTCACTGGCCCCTTCGGTACATTGTATAGTATATACCCGAGCATCGCTTGCCATACTTACTGAAATTGTACAGGTGGCCCAGGACATGCCATAGTCCATAGCTTTTCGGGCGCCATGCTCGTATCTGGCGGCAGCGGTGTCACGTATGCCCTCTCGACCGCCCAGGAGCTCATGCAGAAGAGTGCCGAGTGCGCCAGTCGCACTCGAGTCGTCGAACTCGTCTGGAGTATCACTGATCCAGGTATGTATCCTCTCCCCTTTCAGAATGTACGCTCACTCATGTACCAACGCAATGTGCTCAGCCGGCCTGAAGCCTCTCCTCCCGCTATTCACCCAGCTCCTCGCCGATAGCCGGGAAACCTACACTGCCCTGCGCATCTCCGTCTACTACACACGCGCACTCGCTTCGGCGGACGCTATGAAGCCGTTCGAGCGACTCCCGCTCGGGCTCACTATCACCCCCGGTCGCCCGCGGCTAAACAAGCTCCTCGAGGGCGTCGCCGACCGCACCGCCGGCTCCGGCGGCGTGAACGGGCTCACCGGTGTCGTAGTGGGCGTTTGCGGGCCGCCTGCGCTGGGCTCCTCCGTTGGAAAGGCCGTGGAGGGGCTTGACCGCAAACGGCGCGACGCGGTCGGCGGTGTCGAGTTGCATGAGGAGTGCGTATTGCATTCTATTTTTTCTTTGCATTGCTGACGGGTTTTGCGCAGGATCTTTGGCTGGTGAGCACCAGACCTTTCCAGGGACATATTCAATTTCGATAGAGAACCGCTGGATGCTCGAGGCACCCACAGCTGGTAGTTTCACTTGCGCACACGTCCTCATCCCCGGCGATGGGGGCACCGGCCTGCGAGCAGGCAACTTTCGCTCGCTAGCACGACACTCTTTACGCCCGTTGTACACAGAACCCCTGTACCGTTATCCACAATCAGTCGATTGATTGTATCCACTAGCCTTTGCTACATGAGTTTTGCTAATGGACTATGCGGTCATCCTCGGACGGCACTTACTAGTGTGGTCAGTCAACGTTGCGTGTGCTTAGTTCTCCGCTTCCAGGGGACACTTAATGACCGCATTGGAATGCTTCAGATTCGCAATAGCATAGGGTGCATGAACTGAAAAGATGCGCCGTCCTCAGAGGCCACGATAGAGCCTGAGCACGACTTGAAATCCGACTTGGGCGAATTTCCAAGCAAATCAGAATCGCGTCATTGGTCAGCGGTCCCCGTCAGCGTCTAACTCATCCTCTCTTCCGTCCTCTCTACCTTCCTTCCCTCACAAGCCCTTGCCTTTGAATTCGTACCTCTCTGAGGGCGAAGATGGCTTTCTCTGGTGCATTGGTGTGTCTATACGTTGCTCGTATCAAGCATCCGTCCCTGACATCCTTGTGGTAGACGCTCACGGATCTCAATGACTTCATTACACCTTCCCTCGCATGCATCAAACCAGTCGAGCAAACAAATAAGCCACAAGAGAAGGACCCTGGCGCTGCTTCCGTGAGTTACCTGCTATGTTCTTCCGATCGTGATCTCACTTCGCACCTCAGACAGAAATTCAAGTCGACTCGAGCGGCTCCTATTATGAAGTCTCCTCGGAGGGCGCGAAGCAGGCAGGCAAGAAGCTTGAGACAGCAGAGATCAGTTTGAATGATTGCCTGGCGTGCAGGTATGTCGTCCACCTCGTCAAGGGGCTCATCGGGTTCTGACATCCAAGTACAGCGGTTGCATAACCTCAGCTGAATCCGTATTGATCACGCTACAATCCCATACCGAAGTGCTCAGCTTTCTCAGCAACAACCCTGGTTGCTCGTCTCCTTCGCACAAGATTCCTGTCTTATCCATCTCCCCGCAGAGCCTCGCTTCGCTCGCCGCCACCGTGTCATCCAGCAGCTCACATCCCGTCGGTCTGTCGGATGTCCTTCATCGAGTCAAGGTGTTCTGCAAGGACGTGCTCGGCTTCGATCATGTCTTTGACACGACCTTCGCGCGCCATATCGCTCTCCTGGAACACATACGAGAGTTCGAAGAGCGCAAGCGCGGCAACGGCAAGCTTCCGATGCTCGCTAGCGCATGCCCAGGTTGGATATGTTATGCCGAGAAGACGCACGCGGAGATGCTGCCGTTCATCAGCCAGACGAAGAGCCCCCAACAGGTCATGGGTACGCTGGTGAAGCGGTGGATGGGCGGGAAGTGGGGCAAGGCGTGAGTGCTCATCCCACACTTTCACAGTCGCTTTCCTGAATGATGACCAGACCCGACGAGATATATCATGTCACGGTGATGCCGTGCTACGACAAGAAGCTGGAGGCATCGCGGCAGGACTTCTACAACGAGCAGTACGCAACACGGGACGTCGACTGCGTAATCACGACGGGCGAGCTCGAGCGGCTGATGCGCGACAAGAACTGGGACCTCTCACAGCCCACCCGCTCACCGAACTCGCTGTCTCGCGGGCACGGAGATGGAGGCGAGATTGAGTTGCCCGAGCTGATCGCGCATCCAGGCACGAGCTCCGGATCTTATCTGCAATCGGTGATCGCACAGGCGGGCGATGCATCTTCGCGCGAGGTCGCCGTGCGCATCGTGCGCGGTGCGGACTACGAGGAGTACACCGTGGCGGATCGCGCGTCGGGTGCGGTGCTCGTTAAGGGCGCCAAGTGCTACGGGTTCCGCAACCTGCAGAACGTCGTGCGCAGGGTCGGCCGCGACGCGGGCGTACAGGTAGGGCGCGGAGCCGCCGGACGGATAGCGGCGGTGCGAGCGCGGGGGCGCGCAAGGAAGGGTGGCGAGGGCGCGGAGGCGGAGAGGGCCTACGACTACGTGGAGATAATGGCGTGCCCTGGAGGCTGCGTGAACGGCGGCGGACAACTTCGGCCGCCCGTGCAAGAGAAGGATGCGGAGGGCTACCCTAGGGATTGGGCGCAGAGCGGCGTGCAGGCCGACGGGGAGAGCGACGCGGTGGCCCCAGGACCGAAAGCGAACTGGGGGAGCAAGGAATGGACGAAGAAGGTCGAGGAAGCGTATTGGGGCGGGCCGCCCACCCCACCACCAACGCCGCCAAATGGCGAGCCGGGGGAGATAGGCAGCACTCACACAGCCCATTATGCCGACCGCCGTGCTTCGCAGATACTGGTGGAACTTTGCAGGCCGACTGCAATGATGAAGCCCCATGTTAGCTGGAATACCACCATGGATGACGAGGCTGAGGAACGACGGCGAGAGTTCTTCCGGACTCAGTATCGAGCAGTGGCGAGCGAGGTTGTTGGTCTGGCTGTCAAATGGTAGCGGACCTATCTTTGGCTCATACACCCACGCACAAACGAACGCACATTATTGTTAACCAGTCAATAGTTGTCTGCTAGAGACCGTAGAGTGAACAAATGGACTATCGTGATGTTGTTACAGGATTGATCAGTGCATGATTAAGGTTGTAGGAATGCCGACAGCGACGACAGGAGAGGAACAGCAACGATACAGCATCGACAGGTTCTTTATGCGAGTTGTAAGGTGCCAATAATGATGTGATAAAGTAGAATAGGCGGATGTGAGGTTGAGGCGGGGGCGGGAAGGCTTGAGGCGGAACGCGGCCAGACGGATGCTACCGGGCACCATTCTGGTTCTTGTACCACGGCCTGCACTCGGGACAGAACCCAGGCCGCAGGCCGAGGACAGTCTCGGAAGCATCGGGCCCGAAGTACTGACAAAGGGATTTGGAATGACGGGGTGAAAATCAGCAAAAAATGACGTACCTTCTCGCAGGCGCAGTTGTGGCAGGGCATGCGGTGTTTGCGGGAGTGGACGCACCAAGGACTGCCGCAGTCGACTTGTGCCCTCTTGTTCTCCTGTGTGGCCGTCAGTCGCGTGTCGACATCGTGAAGAGACGGTGGACTCACAATTATGTAGTGCTGAAGCGGAAGGCATGACGGTGTCAGCAACGGGCGCGAGATGCATTAGCGCGCAAACATACCCCGCAGGCATACTTGTATCCTTCGCTGGGGACGTGTCAGCTGGGAGGTCAACGGAGGTGTAGCTGGGGAACATACGTGTGGAGATTGCACATCCTGAACGGGGTGGACTAGATCGAACGGCGCATCAGTGATCCACCGGAGAAGGCGTCGAAGAGGCACGTACGGGTGATGACGACGGAGGTAACGGAGTGCCTTGGGACGATTACGGTCGGGACGATTAATAGCGGGAAAGCGGACCAAGGGAGGGTGGGCGATTGATCATTAGAGCCGAGCAGGCTTTATACGAAATGGACAAAGAGCACCAGGCGGAGTAGAAGGAGAGGTTGTGGCAAAGGACGCAGAGTCACAAGACGGCTGGGGGTCGTGTCCTGATCCGGGCGTAGATCGATAACAATCTATGGCGAAAGCGTTGCTCGCTGGAGAGTAATGGAGATCGGGTGTATGATAAGTGCGTGTGGTGGCCCGGAAGGTCGTGTGGTAGCCCAGAAGACGAACAACGGAGTGGTAGGCCAGCTGACGACGAGATGAAAGTGAGTGGAGGAGTTGAAGTCCAGCCGGCTCCGACAGCCACCTGGCCCCGCCAGCGTTGTCGCGCCGTGTCACAGGGGCGGGTGACCGGATCTGACGGCTCTCGTTGTTTTCCTACTCCGCCCTCCGACTTGTTTTATCGCCCTTCTGTCTCGGATACAAGACTGGACGAGTGGCGCAGTGGTGCGTGTCCGTCATGTGTCGCATCTCGCAGTAGCGAGAGGCAGATTATCCGCGGCCTAACCAGGAGAGCGCCACAACCGGCGCGTTCGCCTCTGGCGCTCCGCCCTGCTCGCGTGGTTTTAGACTCGTGCCGAGGAATGCCGGGGGCGGAGCGCCAAAGAAGTCTCCGAGGGAATTGACGTTTTGTGTTTCCGGACCGGGGGCGCCGGTCGGAGAGGTGCCGGTGACGGAGTGGCCAAACAAACAGCGGCATGACGACTGCCACGGCCACAGCAGCGACGCTGCGCACTCAATGTCTTCAGGCTCCTCGTCGTCGCCCACAACCCGCTCGCGCACCCTCCTCTTCATCTCCTACCGCGACTCCAGAGCCTCGTCTTCTCGTTTTCGCCGTTCCAGAGTCCTCACCAACTATGACGACCCTCACACCGACGGCGACGAAGAGGAACGCCTCATCAACCACGAGCCCGGTCACATCACCATAGACGCACCCTTGCCGCCGAGATGGTGAATAATCCTCGTTCCCGATCACATATACCCTACTGCCGCTAATCTATTACCGATGCGCATAGGGTAGACGCTGCAGACCAGGTGGAAGAGATACTTGCCGGCACACAGGCTAAAAGTATGTCAATCGCGACGCTGCTCATCCTCGCAGATGGACAATGTAACATCTTATTGTGTCGCCAGTCACTGTCCTTGACAAACTCCACGCGAAACACGTTCTCCCCGGTTTCTCGGACCGGTCTGCTGAGGAGAGGGAGATTGAGGCAGCCACCACCGACATCACAAAGGTACTGTAGCCCTGTCAGCTGGATTGTGTAGTCCACAACTGAACGCGTGCATCGTCTTCTCCGTTCCGGCAGGACTTTCGACAATGCCACGCCTTGATCCAACGAATAGGCTCCACTCCAAAGCATGTCTTCCCTCCAGCCCAATCTGGGAACTCACACCACGAAGAACTCGCCGCGAAGAATGTCCAAAGGGGCCTTGCTGCGAAGGTGCAGGAGCTAAGTTCCACTTTTCGGAAGAAGCAGAGGGTGTATATGGAGAGTGCGTGTCTTCTAACACGTCACCGGGTTGTCTTCGTGCACTTGGCTTCGGCTGATACAACCCCAATTCGCTGCAGAACTGCAGGGGCATGCGATTAAGAATCAGGATCTGCTTATTGCTTCTGGCACGATCTCTTCCCGGGGCACAGAAGGCTTGTCTGCTGTGTATGAGGATGTTGAAGCTGCTGCTGCCGTACGTCGCCGCATGGCGGTCCTTCTTCGGGAGTACTCACGCCGGCCTGCTGATCATCCTGCTATACGTTCTAGTCGCGCAACCATGCAGCCCTGGCGCAAGACATGATGACCGCGGACGTTGATCTGCGACAGCGTGACCACGAACTCACACAGATTGCTCAGTCCATTGCATCACTCGCGGAGCTATTCAAAGACTTGTCGGCGATGGTCATTGATCAAGGGACCCTCCTCGACAGCATTGAATACAACATCGAACAGACGGCCGTGCAGATGGATGAAGCCGTCAAGGAGCTGGACACGGCGACGAGGTGCGTAGATCATACACAAATCGCGCACGCCACGCGCACGGGGACAACCCACTGACTGTAGTGTGTTTCCGCCTACCCGTTCCCCAGGTACCAGAAGAATACTGGCAGGAGAGCGTGTATATTCCTCCTCCTGCTCATCATCTTCGGTCTTATCGTCGTGCTCATCTTCAAGCCTCGCCGACATGCCTCATCGGCACCATCACCCCCATCAGTATCCGTGCTGTTGCCAGAGGTGGGCGCCCTCTTCCGGCTGCCTCTGGGCGGTGGCACGGAGCTCAATGCAACCGCGGCTCTGCTCAGAAGGCACCCAGACAGGTGATTACAAGAGGCACGTTCAGCCCATGCGCGCGCTACGTGCATTGTTCTGGAGTGTCGTGTGATCTGCCTACTGTCGACAGCATATGCCAAATCATATAGCCTTAATATCGTATTGGCATCCTTGCTATTTGACCGGCTCATCGATGTGTCCTGCGCGCGTCGAGGAGCACGCAGCAATAGTGTACGTACACATTGATTACTAATGACATAAACAGCAGAGTGCACGAACTCTACACGAGACTCCACGGAAGTCTCTCCACGGAGGTCTCGCTGCTTTTATGTCGCTCCTATGGTTCAATGTCCGGAGGAGCATACGAGGTCAGTGGGCGGTCCGCGTAGGCCTTTCTAGGGACGCTCTATGCCAGAATCGAGGTGAGGCGTACTACTTTCGTCGCACACGCCGGCCAAGCAAACTGGAATAATCGTAGCTCAATCATGTAGGTCTACAAATTCGCCTGGCTAGGCTAACGCTAACCGCATACGAAGCAGTAGAGCCAGCCGAAGGCGGGCGATCGATGACCATGTCACCGGAGTACGGCGTTCCTCGGCAATGCGACTATCTATGGCTCGCAAGCTCAAGATTCTATAGTCTCACAATGTCTCCAAAGAACTCCGGTGCTGGTGCACCCTGAGCGCTTATGGGTGGATGATCACGGTTGAGGGTGCGTATGCTGGCAAAGGTTGTATTTAACACAAGCAGCACTGACGATCAGGGTGCAAAGATTACGGTTTCGCCGAAGCACTGTTGCCCTTCACATTGCTCCTACGACTGATGTCCGGATGTCCGGCTGGGCAAATGAGATAAGTTGGGAATCTATGCCTAGATCCCCCGCGGGCGATGCTTGGGACGTTAGGCCACGAAGACGAGGTGTGCGTTGTCTCATGGTATACATAGGTCAACCGCACAGTTCACTGCGATAGCTGGGCTGTCTGTTACGGAAGTTGTGTATCGTGAATCGCGCTGAGCGCGTGAGCGGTGGCCCGCCTCATCCTCATATTTGGAATCGCCAAACCACTCGAGTACCAAGAACATGTTCGAAGTGATGAGACAACTACAAGACCAATGTTGTCGTATGTCTTCTCTACGTCTCAGCATTCCCATTGGCGGGCTTTCTTCTAACGACCGTTGGTGATGTGTGGTGCCCCCCCCTCTATCACTCGCACACTCGTGTTGATATATGCCCACGGCACCGGCTTGATGGGAGGTATGCAGTCTTAGTATGTCGTCGTAAATGACGTACATCGGCACATGGTTCGATACTACTCACGACAAATCATACGGTTGATTGATCGCGATCCTGGAGGAGCCTTTCAGAGCCCCACTGTGTAGTATGCAAAACTGAACGGCTGAACAGAAGGTTGAACGCAAAGACACACACGCACGTTCGGTATATCGATCTCACGCCCCTCTTGGCGTCTGCTGTCGTCGAGTCGCTCTTGGGCAACAGAATTGCTGTTTCGTGAGTGCACACTGACTGTACATCTTTCTTTCTTTCTTCAAGGATTCGTGCACTTCCTCACTCTAGGCACGGTGTGTATGATGCACTAGATCATGTCGAGCGACCACTGCAGCAATGGACGTCACCTAGGGGCACCTGAGCACTTTTGCTTTCGTTGTCGTTGGGTGCATTCGTTGCGTTCGTTGGCGCTGACGCAGCATACAAGCGTTCCAACCTAGATCGAATAGCGTCAGTAGTCTCCGTTGCAGACCATAAAGCCGACAAGCGTATAGTATCAGGTACCCCGGTTTGAATAGCACGTGCCCAGGGCATGGTCTTTCGACAGACTCGGACAACCTGGTCTTTGAACTCTCCACCAATAGCCGCAGACGAACTAAGCCGCCGACTCAGACGCCAGAAGTTGACTAAGACGGCAAGGGCTAGCCCTGCCGGAACACCACTAGTGCGTATACAATTTATGTTCAGTCATATCTGGGCATCCCGCGTCACCTCATCTCCTGTTTACTGCGAACGCCATTGGACCACGGAAACGAGTGATGCTTCTGCTGTCTTTCCACGACGGGGTTTTTCTGTTTTGACGACATTCTGGGGATGCAGTGTTGATCACGACATTCTAGATCTAAACTTCGCATCTGACCGCGGCGATGTGTAGCTACAGCGAATATTGGAAACCCAGTCGGTCTCCAAGACATCCCCCCGGACACGATGGACCCCCTTTCGTCGTTGAGCAGGTACGAGAACGGGGAACGCAATTGTTACGCCGGGTGCGTCGTACAACCTAGATACGCAACTTCCATGGAACACCGTTTGTCACAAGGTGAGTCACTGCTTTCGATGTTGGCCTGCAAGATGGCGCTGATTGATAGTGTATAGTAACAAGGTAGTTGCTGCACTGAAGTCATTCGCAGTCTGCTACTATCACGGCGAACATGGTCTGTAGACCATCACATGGGCGTGCAGGGAGCCCGTGCTGCATATCGCCACAAGAATGATCAGTCTAGTCTGTAACACACACGATGAACAGAGCCGCTCGCTCGTCTCAGTGGTTGCATATTCAACCTCCATCGAGAAAGCCGCGCACCAGATCAGTGACGGTCAGGCTGAAACTGTTCCTTGCGACGACCAATTCACTGGTTCATCGTCGCGGACGCTGTCTGCGAGCGTTCCACCGCCTTGGTCCACCGTCCTCAGTGTAGGCTACTCTGCATTTCCACTGGATGATGCTCATTATTTCTGACCCTGATGACTTCCGGCAAAGGTATAAGAACCCTGAGCGAAGGGGTCTTACGCCAGCATCTCCGTGCCAGACTTCACAGAAGTATAGAGACGAAATGTTCGCCCTCAAGTACCGTCGGTATGCTATCATCATGCTCGCGTTTTCGGGGGGTGTTATGTGCGTTGAGCTAACTGTGCCACAACCCTTGGGACTTACTGGCTGAAATTCTTGTAGGATCATGTCGGCCTCAGCTGCTCCGCAGCCGCAAGCGATTACAGTTCCGTGCTGTTCGCCCGAGTACGTATCTTGACTTTGTGAGTCAATAAGAAGCTTACGTAGATACACAGACCGGCCTGCCCTCCTGAGCTTCCAATTTGTCCTCATCCCGACATCACGCCTCTATGTCGGCAGTGCTCGTCGACGGCGTCAAGCCCGTCGCTTTCGGCAACAGTGTCTTTCTAATGCATTCTACATGGTATATGGAGGCTGAGTACATAATGCAAGGGTTAAACTTGTGAAGGTCACAATACGGTCGAAGTACACAAAGTAAGTAGTACCTATGTGGACGAACCAGAATCCTTGTGTGGGGTCTATTACACGCTACGCTTGCCCAATCACTCAGGTCGACAACTTAAACCGATCACGATCGAGTGAGCTGTGCTATATGGAAGGCAAGCGCACCCATAATCAGCAATGTGGACTTGGGGGTAAACATATAGACACTGTATAAGGTGATTGTGTTTGCAATATCGATTCCGAATGGCATTGCACTCATGGTGAGCTATTGTACCTGAGCGGTCGTTTCAATACCTTCAGAAACAACAAAGACGACAACTATGCACTTACCCGAGGACATGCAATTGCCGCTGTGTGGGGCCTTCACTCATCTCGACGCGGTTCCAGAGAGGATATGCACTACTCTCATCATGCTTTCCGTATTCTCTCGTACTGAAATCGTTATAGATACATCAGTTGCGACTTGGCTTGGAGAAGATGGAGCATACGCACGCGAGGTATTCGCTACGCATTCCTGCCCCCTCGGGGCCGACAGTTAGAATGCGCTGATGGAAGCGCTCGTGTCCATGGGTTGTCAAGTGATCTTCGATGCTGGGCTCGCGAGCAGTATTGTCCATCAACTCGCGCGGGTTGCTCTGGGACTGGCTATACACGCGGAATTGTAAGAGTGTCCGAGTCATAAAGTCGTAGAGTTCACGGGCTTACTGTTGATGAGGAGGTTGATTGCTCTCTCCTTGGTGCGAAGGAGTGTTTGAAGCCTGCGGCGCGGGTGTGCCACGATATGCCTCGTGGACAGCGGCAACCTCTTCATCATCCAGGGTTTGTCTATGCAGGGCCCACGCCACATGAAGATCCGTGAGTGACTGTGGTTTCCCTCCCGAGGAACCATGTCTAGCGACCAGCTTCTCCTGTTGGAGGGTTAGACAGGTCTTGTACAGCCTCGGCCTGTTACACTAGTGAGCTTAACCTGTCACGGGAACAGCACTAGAATCTCACTGGTGTCGGTACTTGTCACACAAATGCTCTGCCATTTCCCTTGGCAAGGCGATGGGTGCCGACAATGTAGGAAGACCCATTGCAAGGAGAATAGTCGCAAGTACAGCTGAGATGTTCATGGTTCAGCCACTTAAATAGCGGGATCTTGAGGTTGGTCGCGCAGCAGGATGATCGTCAGTGAGTGATGCGTGAGTGGTCGTAACAGAAGGCAGCTGATGATAACAAAATTGAGTCAGTGCGCGCAGTGAAGGTAGTGACGCAATATCCAAGTAGCCGGATACGCACCAACCAGTACCGACCTCCGGGCTCTTGCACTGAATTGAGGAGCGGAAGACAGTGAATGTCAGGCGAAGGAACTTATACAGACGAAGGCGCGCGATCTGCGCCCGTCGGGATGCTCGGTGTCGCAAATTCATCCGCTTCGAAAGATAATGACACCCACAGCACTGCACTTTCAAGTATCTTCCCATGCTACCCTTCCTACTGTATGTTGAACAATCCTCACGGGAGCGGCTTCATGAGAAAAAAGGAGTGATAACTCATGCTGTTGGCCCGATGAAACCTGCGTCCTCTATGAAGCTTCGAAGTAGTTGAGCAAAGGGGATCAGAAGCTACACTCAGTGGTCTCAAAGGGGGTAGTTACAGATGCCCTGTCGGTCGACATGCCACTGCGCGAGGTCTTCCCGATATCAACCGTCGTGAATACGAACTCCACCGCAGTACATCGCCTTGGGCCTTAGGTGATCTGGTGATGGGGCCGGAGGCATCATGACGCCTTGTTACTTGTATGTATGCGATGTTCACAAAAATCACTGGCCAAACCGCTTGAGCCTTGACTTGAGATGCAAGCCGACAGAGACGCGTCGCCTACATGGTACCACGTTTACTTGCACCAGTTTCTTCCCAGTGCGAATTGATTCGTCCAAGAGGGTCTCGTTCTACACAATACCGGCGATCAGCGATACGAGCTACGTCAGCGGAAAGCAAGATGAAGAGAACATAACCTATATGAAGTCAAACTCCCCTGGACTAGACTTTCGCAGTGGAGCATTGAAGGCACCCGAGAAGACGTGTAGTCATTGATGGACCATCATGCAGAGTGTTATGTGTACGTAGGTCAAGCAAATACTGAATCCAATTGCAGTCAATGCATATATCCGCGTGCTGCCCCGCAAAGAGCCTCATTCTCCTTCGTTCACGAGGCCCTGGCACACGCATGATTAAAATCACACTGCGAATACGGCAGGCGCCCTATACTAATATTAGTCGGGCATATCGGTATCTGGGAAGCGGCCACGTACTGCGTCTAATATTTATACTCACTCAACAATGGACAGCCCCACGTGCGCTACAAAGTTGTCAAACGGCGATGCTATATGTCGGGCATACAGTCGGTTCATGTTCGTAGAAGACGGACTTCCGACGAGCTGTCGGGGCTGCAGCCACAATTACGGTGGCGCAGGAACGACGCCGTTGGCAAGCCAGAATAGACCGGATGATTGTGCGCTCGGATTACGTGCACCTTCATTCTGCCAAGGCGCTCCGTCTGGCGCATCAGCGCCATCCGTTCCTGGACCGGCGACGTCGACCGTGCGTGGGCGGGCAGTGGGCAGCCGTTATGATGTGTAGAGGATTATACAGGCTAGTCGAACGAGAATACATACGCCGGTTGTATAGATACTGTTCAGTAGCATACTGTCTATCATGCAACAGGGAGTCTGTATCATTTGTCGAAAGGCTGCGTACTATATGGAGTCCGGGGCAAAAAAATCGTAGGCGATCGCGTACCAGGACGCGGGCCTCCAGGAGCATGGTCCAAGCGCTAACTGAACGGGTCACACTGACGACCCCGTCCCTCCGGTAGGACCAATTTACCTATGAAACACGTCTTGCAATGTCTGCCCGCGTAATGTCTTGCAGGGCCCGCCCAATGTCATGACTGTCACCTGCCACCGAAATGATGAACGACAACGTATGTCGGAATGCGCGACTAGAGGAGTCAGGACAGAATGGGTTTATAAGGTTGGCCGAACGCGCAATTTGCTCAGCAACTTGCCTCGCAACACAAGCTATAAACCACTTCTCGTTGAAGATGTTCTTCGCCAAGCAAACCTTCGCTGCAGCTCTGGCTGTTGTCGCTTTGTGAGTCGAGTCCACTGCTGTCCTTGATGGGTGACACACCTGACCGGCTTTCATACAACAGGACCATGTCAGTCTCGGCTATACCGCAGCCTCAAAACACGAACTTGCCGTGTTGCCCATCCAAGTGAGTTTACAGATATTCCATCGTAGGCAACCTGGTCTGACCTCTTGCCAATAGGCCGCTTTGTGAACCTCCGTTCAAATGCCCAATCCCTTGCCAAGAATGCTCCTCGACATCGACTCAGACGCAGACTCTTTGAATGTAGCGTTAGCCGAGTGCCGTAGGTAGACACGCACCAGAGGCTAGTCTTGTATATCTTGCGGTTACGTCAAGTCAGTACCGCATGTCAAATGCAAACAGACTTTCATGTAGATGGTGGTCATATCATAACGACATCAGAAGCACCTTCGCGGATGGATAAGTAGAAGTCTAGAGGGAGCACACGGAGGGTGTCGTTATTAGCGTCAATCTGAGTTTCGCAGTCATGTACGGAGAGACATTGAACATGCAGTAGAACAGGTGCGCCCAGAAGCGATGTCGCGTCGCAGTATAGTTGTGTTCGTAATTTCCTGATGTTCAACATACGGGGCTTGCAGGGCATCTGTGCAACCTCGATTCCCGCGGTGGTAACATCGTAGGTGTACTATATCGAGGCTGGCCGGGACGAAGGCAGCGCAGCGCGACGACGATTCTCGGTGCCAAATCGAATAGTTTCCCAACTCTGCGAGCTTCAAACTCCTGAGCCTGGTTGCCTGTTCAAGGAAGTCAGAAAGAAGATTCACAGAGGGGATTTCCTCGGAAGCTTTCCCCAGGGGGGTCCAAAGGGTCCATGCGACACCGTCAAGCTCTTGACGAGCAACAGACGATTCGGGACATCCGTCAGGAAGGAAGAGAAGACTCGTCGCATCTCTTCGGGGGCACGACCTCGACCGTGGACATAGCCCGACATCTTGCAGTGGGGTGAATAGCCCGAGTTACAAGTGTAAACACATGGTCAAAGGCCACGATAATGCCCACCGTATCGTATCAGCGTCGAGGTCGAGGAGGTGGACCATATGATTGTCTTCAACTTCAACTTGTCACCGGGAAAAGACTTCAGCGAGAATGGAGAGAAACCACGCAAGAAGATCGGAGGATGTTGGTGGTGGATGTCGATGAGCAGAAGGGCCTTACTTTGGCACGTGACACATCCAGCAACCAAAATAAGTACTCTGCGACTTGTCCAACTCTATCACTGGGAGGTTCATTGGCGGACAAAACACACAGTGATCCAATGACAATATGCAGCAATATATATGTACACGGTCAATGAATAGTCGTACAATCAGCGTCTCACGAAGAGCATCTGTGCATGCATGCGAGAAATCAAAACCAGGAGATCAGAAACTGAGATATTGTAGATGTGTGCGACTCTTCTAGAGACGAGTATCAGCGCAGCCTCCTCTTCCGCACTTACAGCGTCTTTGGCTTCCCCGGGGTCCCGTTCCCGATCCTCTCCGACCGCCTCGTCCCACCCGCCGTCGTCGTGGCCCTCTTCGCGCCGCGCTGTACTACTTGCTTGCGCGGCGGCTGCCCCCCAGCGCCGCCGCGCCGTGCAGTACGCGCGGGCTTCCTCGGCGACATGAGCATAGCGTCTGGGTCCTCTGACTCCTCTTCTTCCATCGGCGTGAGCGAGCCCTCGAACTCCAGCGCCTTGCGCTTTGTGCCCCGCGTGCCAGGCACAGCGTCGCCGCCATTGGTCTCTTCGTCGTCCGAGTACACGAGATCCTCATCCTCCCCGCGCTCCTGCTGCGACTGCGCAAGGAGCACGTCCACGCGGCGCTGTATCGGCTGGCTCTGGGGGAAGGAGCCGGGCAGCCCTGGCAGCTGCGAGCCCGGGAGCGGCTCCTCGCGCATGGACGCATCCACGTCCACCGGGTCCGGCGCCCCGTCCATCGGCGCGTCCGCATCCGCGTCGGCCTCAGCACTGCCTTGACTGTGGGGGAGATGTTCCTGCGAGTACTGCGAGTCGACAGGCGGGAGTTTCCCCAGCGGGACTTGCGCCGCGAGGTCCTCGAAACCGGCGAGCCATGCGTGTTCGAGCGCAGCGGAGGGCGGCATGCGCATAGAGGGTGAGTATGCCAGGAGACGCTCTATGAAGTCCCTCGCGGCGGCTGGAGTGAAGTGAGTAGATAGTCGGGAACGGGGAAGAGGGACAAGACGTACAGTTATTGTTACACTGCGCAAGACAGCTCCAGTCGACCTGGCGTTTCCTGACTCGCTGAGACAATGGCTCTTCGTTGTCGTCTGGGAAGGGGTTGCTTCCGGTTAGCCTGGGAAGGCATGTCAGACACAACAGATGTCAGTTTGTCTCGGCTACGCACATGCAGTAGACAATGACCCCGACGCTCCAACTATCGACTAGGTGATCGTAACCAGACAGCTGTCGCTGGTCATCTCCACCAACATTATGCTGCAAGACGACCTCCGGGGCGAGATACGAAGGTGTTCCACACATGGTCTGTCGGGCCATCACGTTCATAGATGTACAGGACGACTAGGGGAGACACTTACGCGCAACATAGTCATGCTGTCTACAGCCTTCGCAAGACCGAAGTCCGCTACTTTGACCATGGGCGGATTCTCCCTCGTTAGCAGCACATTCTCGGGTTTCAGGTCGCGATGCGCAATGCCCTTGCTGTGGATGTACTGGGTAACGTGTTGGTGAGCAGAAAGAGGGTTACATTGTAAACCAAGTACCTGAAGTGCATCGCACATCTGATACGTGAGATGCTGCGACAGCTCCTCCGCTGTTATGGCGTGAGTACATCGTAGGTAGCGGGCCATGAGGATACTCACGCAAGCGGCCATTAGGGTTGTTCACAATGTAGTCCAACAAGTCACCCCCATCCACCAGCTCAAGGACAAGATCTGCATTCCAATCAGAACCTGCGCCGCTCGTCGTGCACGGTAATGCACTCACTGATAGTGTGCGCCTCGTAGAAAACCTCCTTGAGCTTACAGATACGCGGATGGTTCAGCTCTTGAAGGATGTTGATCTCTCGCGAGAATGCGGCATCAGGGTTCGCATCCACCTCTGCGTTGGACTTTAAGCGCCTGCGTTCCATGGTCTTGATAGCATACCACCGGCCCGTCTCACGATGCATAGCTTTGCTAACGTTCGCAAAAGTACCGGACCCAAGGTTTTCGTGGATCTGGTAATGCTGGAACATGCCCTTGATCTCTGACGTCGCTGCTATATGCCGGAAGGTGAAGCCTACTCGCGGTCAGCACAGTCTCCACGCAAACTCTGAGACAAGAACATACGATAGTCTTCCTCTGCAGTGGGGCCTAACTGCGGCTGCCAGCTTCCGAACGAGATCTCGTTTCCGTCGTAGAGCAGATGTGACTTGCCCTTGCCGATGCGTTGCTGGTTGATCTACATGCCACTTCGTCAGCGCAGTAGACAACGAGCCAGCGCGACGCCACTCACGTATGTGCCGTTGCTCGATAGATCTGTCACCGTCACCGCCGACCCCTTGCCCTTATTGCCATCCCACTCGATCCGGCAGTGGAAGTTGCCTACGCCACAGACGCGTCCCGTCAGAACACGCGCTCATGGCGTCGATCGCACAATGGAGATACTCACTGATCTTCCGACCGGGAAATATAACGTCGTTCCCGCCCTTGAAGTTTTCGGCGTTGCGACCGACGCTGTACACCTTCTTTATTTTCTGGAAGTCGACGCGTCGGAGAGCTGGGTTGCTGGGGATGAGCATGCCCCAGATGTGATCTTCCACAGTCGGGTCAAGCTGGGACGACAGCTGGGTCTCTTGTGTAGCTTGCTGCGTCGACTGAGTTTCCTCGACACCGTCGTCAGTCTGCATCGGGTCTTCAAAGGCGGGTTCGGCCATTGTGTGGGTATTCTGGGAGTGGATTTGGCGAGACAAGCGAGGCGGGAGATGGGCAGCTTGGAGCGAGGCCTTTTATGTCAATTGGATATTCGAGGCCCTGTATTGCGCTTAATCCAAGCGAACGTCTACACGGACAATGAGGCAGAAGCACAGCACATCAGCATCACAGTCAAAGCGCCTTTGTGCAGCCACACAGCAAGCGGCGACTAACCTGAGCTGATGACTACTTCTTGAAAGGTGATGTGACAGACGCAGAGTCTGGCAGTAGAATGTGAGTATGAAGAGAAGGAGATGGAGGGAAGGAGGCCGTCGCCACAGCCACTCTCTCTGGCCTGAGTGTTCGCGTCCACAGGATCGGCCGGGCGCTCGAACGCGACCCTCACTTATCAGTCACGAGGGTGAGAAAGTCCGCTTTTGGGCATCAGCCACAGTCGCCGCCTCGCGAGCCTCCTCCTCCTCAATGCTCATCATCTGAAAGACTTGAAGGTTACTAGCTTTCCTCTTGTATATGTCCCCGGTTATAAGTGCAACAGTTCTGATAAACAGCCGCTGGAACCTTGAAACTACTCACAAGTGTACTACGTGAGCAGAAGATGTCTATCATTGAAGCTAACGAATGCTGTGGCTGTGCTGTACTTGCCTCTAGATCATCATCGGATGCACAGGAAGAGAATGTTGCCGTGGAGGACCACACAGTGCTTTAGTACGGCCTAGACGGAGTCCTAGTCAATATGATCGCGGCCCGACCGCCTGAAAGTATGCGTCGCGCCCACGCTTTGTCCCCATATTACAAAGCTCGCAGTGCGCGGTGCGTCCCGTTTCTTTAAACAAGCACCGCCTGACGTGCTTTGCTATAGCATCCACGGGATGTCATCATGCCATCCAGCTCCAGGCTTCCCGTCTTCGCCTTCACCCATAGGCACGCACGAAGTAGCACACAATCACGGAAGCAAGTCAGAATACCTCAGTTTCTCCAGGTATGCCTTCATCAAAAGCGAGCATGGCAAGGACTACGAGCACATCGCAATCACCATACTGAAGATCGCTGTTGCATGCGAACGCTTCAAGAACTTCTCAGTGCTCTATACAATAAGAAATTGACGGATGGGAAGATGAAGAAAATCACTTTCGTTCAACATCCTGAAAATTGAGTCTGCACTTATTGCGGAGGGGTGGGCGGATGTTGAGAGTAATAAACGAGTAGCATCGGGCGTTCCAACTTCCAAGTCATTTCTCTGCTAGGAGCATGCTGAGGGCTCGTACGTTGCGGTGCGATGATTGGTAAGGTGAAATCAGTATGTATCCTCTGTTACTTATATAGTCCTTATGAGTCTTATGTACGGTGAATTCGTCGATATAACGCGTACGTGATACTTGGAAATGCGAGGACGCGGTCCCGTCCACGTGACCGTGTCGCTGGTTGGGATTGCGGCGGCAGCTACCGCGTCTACTGGCAGCTCTGTGGCTGCAATCTGCAACATCACTTTCCTTTACCACAATAACCTTTGTCTGTGAAACCCCACCCATACAAGCTCATGTAAGCATTCCCAGTAACCTACGAGATCACTGACCCGCGCTGACTAGTAGTACAAGCAAGCCATATTCTTACGACCTTCAACATGTTGAGCGCACGACCTCTCGCCCTGGAAGGGGAACTATATTATACAAAGACACCAGCAAGAGTGACACGGGATAGGAACTTCAAGCAAGAGAACCGTATACCTATGACAGTCAATGGGAAGGGCAAGGCCCTGCAGACACCTCGGCGCGCAATGACAGTCCGTACGTACCCCGTTACATCCGGCCCCGCCTACAGCTCGATGACGAGCACCCACGGCAGAGTCGCACAAGGCCCTGAGTCACAGCGTCAAGCCCACCATCCGTGTCCAGAGGCCCTTCGGCGACAAGACACCATTCCCGAACCGCGTCGCGAGCGCGGTCCCCTTCGGTGCGCCAGCACCGCAGACCGCCAAACTCGCGAAACTTGCGTTGCTTGAAGCCCCGCAAGAGGCACTTCCGGATGCGCTGCTGCGCCCGTCGTCAGCGCGGAAGAGTCTCCGCGCACCGAGGATGAGCGGCAGTATACAGCTCGACTTCAAGACGCCAATGACGCGTGGGGATCATTGGAATGTCAGCGATGGCGAGATTGACGTAGACTTGAATGAGGAGGCTGAAGAGGTTGCTGATGTGCAAGGAGAGGACGACGATGAAATCGAGTATATGCCCCCGACGGCCATTGGTATGTTTCCCTCTTGGCTACGAATCATCATTTGTGCTCAGTGATTGGTGGTAGTGTCTGTCTATGAGCCTCCGTTCGAGATGCCAGACTACGCACAGCTGGGCTCTGCGATCCGTGGGCTCGCTTACTCCCACAAGTTCAATGACGCTGATGACCTGTACTATTCCCCCGACGCCCATGTCGACCTAGAATCACGCGACCTCTGGAAAGCCAGCGGCTTCGCCTCTCCTGACAGCCCTTCATTATGGGACACCCCGGAGCTCGCACCACTTAGTGAGTCCGCTTCTCTGCCGCTCGGAACGCTGCTGAATGGCCGCGTAGAGAACGAGCTACTCATACATGACAAACCGACGACCTTGAAAAACAAAGGCACTCACCCACAAGTCCGACCCGCTCCCGCCAGCCAGCACAAGCACACTTCTAGCCTACCCGCCATCCGCGCCGTCTCTTCCACACGCTCTATCCCCTCTGCCACCACCTCAGGTGCTTCCCGCCCCCTCAACCGTGCCCCTTCCGCGACGACGACCACACCATCCTCCCGCACGACCTCGACCTCCAGCGTGAACTCCTCCATCAAACCCGCTGTCACACGTCCGGCAGCAGTCGCTCGGCCCCGCAGTCAGACCACATCCCAGTTCGCGCGGCCCTCCAGCGCCCCCTCCACCAAGCTCGAAACAAACGCACAATCACGCGCTGGCACAGGTGTCCCGAACGGCGGGACCTTGAAAGCCCAGGTGCCCGTCGCGCGTTCGAAGACGGCCACTTCTGTATACGCGACGACGTCGCGGGCTACCCCCGCCGCACCAGCTGCGCCGAGGCCTCAACCAGCGAGACTCACGGTGACGCGACCCGCCCCGGTGACCAGCCGTACGGGAACAACCTCTGGTGTGACGCGGATGACGAGCGTTACAACAGGGAAGGCGGCACAGCCACGCACTGGGTCTGCCCCAGGACAGTGGCGTGCGGGCGTGACGGTTGGAGTGAAGCCCACGCCTGCTATGCAGGACGAGTGCAACCTGTTGCGCTTCGATGATCTACTCGGTGGTGACGAGGATTTCGTGTTCGACATATGAGATTCGGCGGTGACTTGGTGTTCTATCTTGATGAGGATCTGACTGCCCTAGCTTTGTGAGTGTGGCGGGGTGATAGAATGCGTTCTGGGTTTATCTATGTGTACCTGACGGCCATGGGGAGGACCTTGAACATGTAGTGAGGCGGTTTTTGTCGGTGATTCATCCGAGGAATGGATCATGGTCAACTACTTGACATCATAAGTTTGATACCGAAGTAGGGCAAATCCTACTATCTTTGTACATATATCAGGTGCCCGCGCAGACTAAGATATTCCCAGTTTCCAATCAAGTGCTCAGGGGTCCGGTTAGCGGGATATGGATGTTAACGAACGAGTACTGCGATCAATATGTGTGTCAGTTGTGGCGCGTGTCATGCTCAGAGCTAGCCCGGGGTAATACTCGCCTCCGCATACCCGTCATCACCAACCGAAGCCGCGAAGGGCCTGAAGCCCACAAACTCGAGTTCCTCCCACATATGCTTGAGACCGAGGAAAGGCTGCATGGGCGTGCCATCGTAGCGCACTTGGTCCAGCCGCAGCTTTAAGATGAGGTGCCCTACACGCCTCACGTTGGAACCGATGCGAAGTACTGAAGGCCCGCCGTCCATCTCTAGCCAATGACTTCGTAACAACGATCCCTCCAACAAAGTCCAGTGAGTTCTTCTTGCCGGATAGTTAAACTGACAAGATATATGCATCAGTATCTGCCAGTGTTCTAGGAGGAACCTACGATACACGCACTTTGACAATGTGTATGAATGCGTGCTCCCTCGAGCGAATACGAGTCCAAGGTGAGGCGTAATACTCCTCCGTATCTTCCTCTGCCTCACCGACAGTGGCATTGTCAAGATGGCGCCATACATGCGCGCGTACATCGGGTCCTGCGTTATTGATGCTTGGTAAAGCGACGTCAAATATACCATATCGATCTAGATTATAGCCAAATACGTCGCATTTTCCGTCTCCCACAGTCTCGGCGAGAGCGGCTTGCAGACTGTGGAGGTCTTCAGGGGGTGCAAGGGAGTACACGATACACGAGTCTTGCTTTATAAGATGTTCGAGAGGGCCGCATACAGCGACTTTGCCCAACTGCGACACTTTGTGTGGGCACCTGAAAGCGGGAGGGAAGACTTTCACTGTGACGAATGGACGACTGCCGATGTGGTTATCATGTATTAAAGTGCCAATCAAAGCGACGTACGCAGCGTATCCGTGTGATTCCATAGCGGTGGTCTGGGTGGTAGATGGTGAGTATAGCTGGAAAGGTGCATGCAATCAATATACGTACTCATTTTCTAAGTCAAATTCCTGTATTATCACTGAGCGATTTTCTATGGCTTTCGAGTACTCTTCGTCTGATTGTGCATATTCTTCGAGAACAGGGAAGTCGCGATCACCCTCAGGCTTCAACGTTTGTTTGGCGTTGCTCCCAGAAGGACTGCGGCTGAGAGATAAGGTCAAGGTCAAGGCAAGCAAGAAGGAGGGCGCAACAGCACTGATCAGTCGCTAGTAAGTGAAGGGGAACATTGTAGTATGTTTGAATGGACCATTGACCGTATATATACGTACCGTACTGTGCACGAGGGCCTCATCCATATTCAAGCTGTGCAGAACTTCTGAACAACGCGCTGATTGGGTTTTAGGCTGTTGCTCACCACTATCAGCTCATAGATGACGAGTGGGAGACGCTGTCTGGAATGAATAGTGCTCATCATACTCCTTCCCGACAAACAAGCAATCAGCACCCACCCGGCGACCAACTTTGTTGGCAGAAGGTAGCACACATCGGACATCAGTACTCAGTCCCCACAGTGCCATATTGCAAGTACTGAGTTATAGCCGTGATTGGCGTCACGCTCTCAAATGCGCACACTGACAGCTAAGTTCTATGGAACTAGATCCGTTGTTAACTGCCACGTAAGTTACTACGACAACGGGACAATCTGTGACATACCATCATCGCCCCCGGTAGCCAGGGAGAGGATCAGTATGTCGTTGGCAAAAACACAGAAGAGTATTGCTTTCATTCGGCCTACTTCATCTCGCATCCGCGAGTACATAACGAGGAATAACCTATCAAACAACAAACATAAGGTACGAAGCTACACTACGATTAGCATTAGCACGACGACGAAAAACATAACCTACGCGTGCGCGACACAACAAGCTATAGTCCAACAGACACACAGATACATTGCAGTTCGTTCAAGGGCCCTACAAATCGTCCTCGGGGTCCCACCTGGATATCTTCGCCAGCGGGCGCCAGTAATACTGCTTCGACTTCTTTGTCTCGTTACGCTTCCCTGGACGAGACATCATACTGCGGATGAGGGTTGCGCGCTCCTGGTCCTGGTCCTTCTCCGGCACGTAGAACCACTGCGCCTCAAGCTGGTGATCCGTGTCCTGATATATACACACAGCATCAGTCATCGCGCAACGCCTAGTAACTGGTGAGAAGAACATACCCTGACCGTGCTCTCAACCTTATCGAACACCCCGCTCGACGCCCATCCAGCCTGGAGCACACCCTCGATCACGCGGACCCACTCGTTCCTCTCCATGGGGCCCTCATGCTCGCAGCTTTGGTATTCCTTCAGCGCGGGCCGGCTCGACATCATCGCGGCGTACAGCGACGAAGGAGGCATCGACGACGCGCGTGAGGTAGCCAACGTCTCGATGAGCATACCCTGCATCTCGGAAAGGGGCAGCGGGAGAGACGCAGGGTCGAGCTCCACAACCTTCGTGGTAGATTTGTCAATGTTGGTATCACGCTTCAATTGTGAGGTAGCAGTAGATTTGCCGGGGAGCGACGAAGACGACACCTTCTTTGCAGTGGTCTTGACCCCGTCATCCTCATCTTTCTCCTCCTTGGCTCTCCGCTTTTTCTTCGCTGCAGGCCTTCGGGGTTCCGCATGACCTGACTTTTGGCTCGCCGCGGCGATCGAACGGTGTTCGTTCTCCTTCTCGCCGTTTGACACCTTGGGCTGCAGTTGCAGTTTCGCAGTACTCTGCGCAGGTGGTGGAGGCACAGGCATCTCCTCATCCTCCGACTCGACATCGGACAAGATCACCCTAGGGCGCTTCTTGACAGGTCCGCCGGTAGCGCCCTTCCGTCGTTTACGCGGTGGTGGAGGTTTGGCGGGCGTCGCTTTGTCATCAATGCCCTTCGCAAAGCTTGACTGCGACTTGGCCCGAGGCTTCGGTCGACTAAACGTCGATACTGCCGTGACGAGCTCAACACGAGAAGGGACGTCACTGTCTACTTCCTCGGTGAAATTCGTATCCTCCATAGAAGGTACTGAGATAGGCCTCGAGCGCGACCTTGCCTTTGGAGGCGCTGCGAGAACCTTCGGCTGAGCGCTGGTAGACTGCGAACAGGATGGGACGGGGGACAGCGCTCGTTCAGTGGATTCGACCTCCAAAATGCTCATAGCATCATGTTCGCCCAACGCAAACGCGCTGCCGGTCTTGGGGTCATCGACGGGGATTGGGTCGCCTGCGTCGAGACCCTGCAGCACTGGCGATGACGGTATGCTTGAGAGCGGTGACGCGAGACGCGGAGAGGACAGAGGTGAGGAGAGTGGTGAAGACAGCGAGCAGATCGAGGTCTTCGGCGATTGCACTGATCGCGCGCGGAAAGCGATCGGCGAGGAAGATGGTGGAATGTCATCAAGCGGAGACTGAGAACGATTGATGGGAGACGGGGAGCGACCAAAAGGAGACGAAGAACGTTGAAGAGGCGTAGATAGACGGGGGAGCACAGAGGCGGCGCGTTGTGGGGAAGAGGGTTGGCTGAGGGGAGACGACCCACGTTCCAGAGGGGAGCCGGCGCGCCTCAAGGGAGTCGAAGGGCGACTTAAGGTCAAGTGAGACGAAGGCCTCAAAGGACAGGGAGAAAGCTAAGCAAAAACCAGATACACTAGTCAGCTGAAAACTTAGCGACACATTGCAGGAAACGCACTTCGTGCCCCTTGCCTTCCCGAACAGCTACTACACTCATCACTTCGCTCTCCGGGAGCACATCGTCGAAGACCTCGGATTTGGTAAGCTCAGGTTCAAAAGGCTCCGCTACGGCCTCTCCGACAACAGTATGGCCGATTTCCGGATAAGACTCAGGCTCGTCGACTGGATTGAGGAGCGCATACAGGGATGAGGATGGCTTGACTCTCGTGGGAGGAGCGGGTTCTGCGGAATAGCGCGATGCACCACTGCTGGAAGATGGCGAAACAGATATCGAAGTCGCATATGCCGAAGACAGGGGAGGTGGCGAGGCCGAGGGCAGATCACAAGGCGATGGCGACAACAAAGATGCAATGGAGAAGCGCGACGGCGGGTCAGCCTCGGAGGAAGAGCGGGACGGACACGAAGAGAGTGGGTTTAACAAATCGTTGACAGGCGGGCAGCTGCGCGCCGTTCGGGTCGCGAGCATCGGGCGCGAGGCGACGAACGGCTTGTCCCGCTCGCAGGATGTGGAGAACGAAATGCGGCGGGGGATGGTCATAAAGTCCACGTCCATATCTGCGTCTTCTTCCGAATCGTCCACGGGATCTGGAGAATAGAGGTCAGTCAGCGTTTCGGCGTATCATGCGCAGAGCGTAGGCAGATGCGATGTACAGACACCACGGCGTATAGGGCGTCGCCTGAGGCGCCGCTACCCAGCGATTCAGGACGAGGCACTGGTATAGGGACAAATCTGAGGCTTCTATGCGAACGAGGCGCATACAGTTGGCAATTCGGATCTGTCTAAGCTGGCAAGTGGGCACTCCACCGCAGACACGGCCAGCACGAACCTAATCATGACACCGACAGACCGGAACGCCCGGCGGTGGCCACTTTTTGTAGCGCTGCAGCACCTCTGCTCCATCTCACGAACCACACGAGCTGCAGGACGCCCGAGTACGAAACACTGTAGATGCTCAGAAGTGCGATAGGCGGCTCGATAGTAGGAACACGTTAGTGTTGGAGCCAATCGTATGACTCTGTGGGTACACGTGAAGCACTGGACAGGGCGAGATGCACTGCAGACATGCGCCATGGGGCATGCGTGTTGAATGAGACGGCTGATCCTGCTCAGCCCTGGCAACAATGGCCCCATGCTTGCATGGTTGCATGCACCCGCAGCAGCGCAAGCCTCTGCCGATCTTCCACAAACCGCACTGGGCACACGTCTGGTCGGTGGAATCACGTCGACGTGAGAGAGCAAAGATAGATCTCGCCGGATAGACGCCAGACCTATCGCGAGGTCTGACCAGCCCTTGGTGGGACCTAACCAACCAACCCCCAAGCATGTTAGGTACAGATTCGAACACTCACCATTATCCACCGCCCCCATCTCGAAGTCTGATGTTAGGGGAGGGTCCTCGGAGACCTCGCTAGGCGACGAATACGCATACGAGTATGCACGCCGATAGTATCCAGTGACCGCAAGCGAGGCAGAGGGCTTGGCCCCGATTCGAAGGTGGTAGTTATCCAGTCCCAGGCTTTCGTCCGATGAACCATAACGCCGAAATTCTTCGCCAGGGAACGGATTCCTGATTGCATAGTGACTGGGATCATGTATCGGGCTCGATTCATAGCGTATATGCGGCCGCCCTGTGGGGGAGCTGGGCACACTACCAAGTGCGAGGGATGAGGCGATAGGGGAGGACGACGCCGAGGAGTAGTCATTTGATGTACGGTATGCGGAGGTGCCGTATGCGCTGAGAGGCGGCGAAGACGCATACGCGCAAGGTGGAGAGGGGGCCAGCGCTGGGTAGAGGAACGAGCGCGCCTCGTCGGGGTCGACGTCCGAGGCGTTGAGACTTTTGCGGCGGAACTTGAAGGGCACGACGCACGGACGAGGGGGAGATGGACTCGCCGCGTACAACGACGGCGAGGGTGAGGACATGAACAGCAGGCGGACGGGGAGAGGTTGAGGGGCGGAGGAGACGAGTGTGAAGGGAAAGGAGGCGAGGAGATGGGTGGAAGAGAAAGTGATAACGGCGCTCACGTGCACACTTCAACACACCCGAGGCACGTCTGTTTGGCCGTGTTTGGCCCATCACGCGCGTCGCTCATATCCAGTAAGTACCCATACAACTTCAAAAGCATTAGGGTGGATAGATAGACACTAATATAAAATGATCTAATAACCATACAAATGACTAGCGGACAGCAATCAATCACTTCTTTCTCAGGAGCTCTGAAACTTGTGTTGAACCTCCGAACAAAATGTCAATAGACCTCCGAGGTTCAATGATCGCAGGTTTATCCCTTGTAGTGATTGTTCTGCGAGCTGAACCAGCAAATGTCCCTGAGGGTTGATAGCGACATGTCATAGACTAGCGATAGTCGATTGTTCAGAATGGTTGACAGCCCGAGGGTAAACTAAAACATTGCTCAGAACAGCAGATGAGCACGTAAATAGGGGGGAAAGGGATCAACAGTCTCAGGCTTGCCACGCATAACCAGACTGCGGATTATGTGGATCATTACAGATCGTAGACGGACCTCAATTGAATACGTTGATTATGGCGATGAGTTTAGTGGGTCAATTGACAGTGGAGCAATATTACACAGCATAGATGCTGACCAAGGTGTGTTCAGAAAAGTTGATACCGGACAACAATTTGTGTAGACCATCACACAGTATCACCGCGGACAATGGGCTTGATATGTGGGCTGTGTACGCGAGCTGTACATTGGTGTAAGTCTTGTACCATGTGATGATTATGACTATCGCGTCCGCGGCTATGAGCGAAGTCTAATGATGCTGAATAGGCGACATACCTCTGGAAGGGATTTTGATCATATGTCGCGCAACATGGGGAGATACTTAGAAGACCCACATCAGGTATTGCCATGATGCATAATATCTCCACCGGCGATAGAGCAACGGTTTCATAAAATACCGGCACCGGACCGATGGTATATAGCTGTGATACCATCGTATTAGTAACTTTTAAGATTTGGCTCAAGTTATGGAGAAGCTGACTACATTGCAGGATATGAGTACAATTGACAAGAGAAAGACGGTGGATGGGATGAGAAGGTTGTTAGGGTTCAAGTGGAGACTCGCACCGAGGAGATCACTGTGCCGTCGACCTGTGAAGCAGCGGCCTATTGGTGGCGATCTATACAAGAGACGCACTCACCGGCGAGGAGGAGATCGAGCACTGTACCATTCACCGCAAGGACTATTTCTTCTTAGTAGGCCCTGTCGTAGCAGTGAGTACGCGTGATGTACTTACTACTTCAAATGTTAATTGCATCATGTTATCTGAGCACTGTGTCGCCGTGGCGCTTGGGTTTCTCCAGCGGCTGCTTTCATGGGAACGGTACGAAGTGCACTCAGCTCAGATATTTACTCGGGAATGGTTCTGCTGCACATGTGTTGCGGGAGGGCATAGTAAGCGTGTTAGAGCGTGTTGAGCGGACGGTGAATAGCCAGCAGCGAACTTCCAAGGTAGTCCGAGTCTTGAATATTGATGTGACATTGAATGCGAGGAGACTATTGGTAACACGTAGTACAGAATGCTGACGCATGCTAAGAAGGTTTTCGAAGAAGAGGCTACGTCCATGAATATGCGCGTGTGACGGTTGCGTCAACAACGCGGTTGCCCGTGAACTTCAAGCCGCAGTGAACAAATCGCGATTGCATGATCGACGTTATGTAAGCCTCGATCAGGTAAGATCTACCGGTCAAAATATCTGGAAAGCATTACATCATCGAGGAACTTGAGGTTATACTAATAGTAACAGGATTAAAGTCAGCCATGGGACACCGACGCAGTCTTACACCTTTTCTACCTCCCAGACACTAGCAACATGCCGAACGCAGAGACGGCTGGATACCAGGTACGTGACTCACTGACTCTGTCCTGCTGCACCCTTCAGCTATGTCACAGCTCAACCATACAATGCTCCGAGTCAAGGATCCTGAGAAATCGATCAAATTCTACACTGAGGTACGTACGCTCGCGTTGACATGTCTTAGTGCACGATTTATAGGTTGATGCTTTGCGATTGATAAGGTGTTGGGCATGACCCTTCTCTCCCGTGAGTCGCGCACTATCTATGGACATTCGTGTCGAAGGTGCTCACCATACCGCTCGGAGATCAGAGTATTCGTTTGATTCCTTCACCCTGTACTTCTTCGCTTATGATCACTCTGGTGGGACCCTCTCCGCGAAGGAGCTTAAGGATTCGCGTTTCAATCGCGAAGGTACGTCTTCTCGTCCTGTCTTCGTCCCCTCTCTCGCTCACCCTCCGGGCACGCAGGCGTGATCGAACTCACGCATAACCATGGAACCGAGACAGACCCCAGCTTCTCCGGGTATGCTTCCGGCAACAGCGAGCCCGGTAAAGGCTACGGCCACATTGCAATCACCGTACCCAACGTCGCTGCCGCATGCGAGCGTTTCGAGAAGTTCGGTGTTCCATTCAAGAAGAAGCTGACGGACGGAAAGATGAAGGACATTGCATTCATCCTAGATCCTGATGGGTGAGCCCACATTTTTTCGTGCGAGGACGTATGCTGAGACAACAAGAAGGTATTGGGTCGAGGTTATCCCACCACGGTTGGTACTTGGACCGGGGGATGAGTAGAAGGTGTGGGAGGATGAGAGGACCCGTGCTGGATACTAGCTAGGTTATCGGTTCAAGGAGCCCAATGGAGAAGTGGTTGTTACCTGTGTTGTCGGGACGTCGGCGTCTCACTTCACGCGAACTCAGGTGGTTATTCCCTAATTACGTAATATACAAGCTCGCGTCCGACGGATCTAAGTTACTAATCTCTGCACTACGCTCAAGCTCAAGTAGGCTCAAGTGCACTGGGGATTAACGTTCCCGAACGATGGCTCCTCAGCCAACCCTTGGCACAGGCGTTCCTGGCATCAAATGACAACGGAAGAGCTGAGAGAGGCACAGGCCAAGGGAGCTGGTCACGGTCTGGGCGCTCTGCGGCGCTGCCATCCCAACATTGATGGGTATAGAGTGGCAAAATTGTCGACGAGGAGGAGGAGGAGGGGAGCTCGGGAAGCTTTTGTTCCAACTATTTTGCACTCTTTTTGCGTGCTACATAGAGGTGCGTCCATATACCTAACGAGTTGCGAGTGAGCGATATAATTACGTTGCAACCATTGGTTCTTCTGATATCCTGTCATGTCACATTTATGTGTGCCAAAGGGCAGCGCACCCGAGGGTCACGGCATGGGTGCAAACACTGTCTCCATGTTAGACATCCTATTTCCGGGTCGGAGGTCCGCAAGTCACCGCTCAACAAATATGATATATATGGCTGCATATGTAGCCTTTCTCTCAATGTCGACCATCCCCATGACGGCAGGCTTTGGGCGTAGTGTGTAGTCACGTATCTGATCGTGCCCAATCACTCACAACTTCTTGATTCAACATAGTTATTGAATATCTCACATCTGGGGCAGCACAAGAGCGCCGCGATCAAGTAATGAACCCCTTCGCCTTTCCTCCCGGATTGCATCGGCTCATCAGGATCGCGATCAAAGACTAAATTGAGCTTCCCTCCCCTCCTTCTCATGTCCTCCCATCTGTTTCGCTCAAGCCAAGTTGCACAAGAGAATCTATCGCACCTCCTTCTACTAATACATAGTCGGGGCGCAATCGACCAAGCCTAATTGCAACTCATCGCGCTTCAAGCGGACCCTAGTCGCGATCCAAGACCGTCAGCGGCGCGATAGCGCTCCACGTTCCGCGGACGGCGGGTTTTCGGCGCATCTGGTGGGTCAAGCCTCGTCCACGTTCAGTTGTCCGTAAGGTACGTAGATTCATACGTGCCTCACGGGCTACTGGGATGGCTGACCCATCGCATCTCTCCCTTTTCTCCTGTGTCTCGCATATATGTCATACAGGGGGTTACACTGGTTTATAGTCTACGCCATCTGTTAGGCGCAGGTCGGATGATAGCGCGATCGGAGCATCACGGCAGTATTTAGGGAGCATAGCGCCTGTGCCAGGGATGCGCCAGGACAAAGAATACATTTTAAGGCAAGTCCCCGTGTTAGCGTTCAGTCGAACGAGCAGTCCTTGACTCGCACCACAGTTTCACCCATTGCGAGTAGCGCAGCTGACCAGCGCTCCGGAAGCCTGGCTGACATACGACCCTATGAACAAGCTCAGCATCCTGCGTAGCAGCTGAAAGCCCTCGCACTTCACTTCGACCTCCCCGGCCAGGGCGCCAGTTACTGTTGTTTCCCCGTTCAAACATGCGCGCAACTGGTGTTGAAGACATACATTCAGCATTGCAGCAAACGTGTGTATACCCCCGCCTACAGGTCGTCGAAGGGTGCTGAATGCGCCCTACAGAGCATCGAATAACTATGTGCTAGTTGCATCGTTTGGTGAGCATGACGAGAATTCCTTCAGATGTTGGTTCAATCCTCATGATGAACAGCCGTTTACTTGTTCGATCGCACCCTTCTATCTGGTCAAGAGGCGAGCTACATATGGCGGTACCGCCTCTCTATGGTCCCCGCCCTGACAATATTGTTGCATGGGACAACCATTTTAAATTTCGCGTTGCTATGCTACGAGCAAATGGTGGACTTGGATTGCAAGGCAAGTTCGCAGTCAAGCCGCCTTATGTTGACTAACTGTATTGTCTCGCATTTCAGAGGTATAACATTTTAATACGTTGCACCCTACACGAATCAGGGATCGCTGACGCTTTCTGCAGAGCCTTGCCTGTAAACATCGCGTCTGAGGTTGCCTTGGCTTTGTTTGACTCCATCATTGCTTGTGCGAATCTTGTGTTTTAATTCCCTGTGCTCATGATCTGACTGCGGCTTTGGAATTAGTGATCACTGCCTTACGTGTCTACGCGATCAATAATCGTGATTGGCGGATACCTTTCCTCGTTTTCTTGTTATCCCTCATCCGTACAGCATATGATCTGGTGAGTACTTCCTCCTAATGGCTCTCGGAGGTATATGTAGCTCACGGGGTATCAGTTCGGCACTGGGACGAAGACGGGTTTAGTTTTACCTTCACCCCTGGGTTGTGCAGTAGTAAGCACGTCCTCCATAAACGGCTCGTACGTGCTCTATCCAATAGGAACGCACAATGATACTCAATGCGGATTCTAGGTGTACGTTTCTAGCCCAAGCCCTCTTGCCGAATTCTGACAGCTAGAGCGAAGTTTTGATAGGATCAATAGTCTGCAACTGTGCAGCGGACGCACTCGTCATGATCGTAACTTGGCGTCGGACCTATCGGACAACACGTCTCATCAGTGAGGAGGACAAAGGACATACAATGAGCTTCCTTTTGCTGCGGGACGGTGAGTGATTATATTTGATACAATGTATCTAAGATGCGAACACTATTGGATAACAGGTACGATTTACTTTGGGTGCGTTATGTTGACACGTCTTGCCTCCCTATCTGACATCATTGTAGACTGCTACTCATCATTTCTATCCTCGACGTAGTTATCTATACTGTAAACGTGAGTGCGTTTCCTAAGCATCGTCCCTCCATCCTGGGTAACCTCAATTCTTCAGTCGTTCCAAGGTTTCCAGTACCTCAGGCTGGCGTTCGTTTTTCTTCTCCTGCACGTCTGGAATCTGCTGACTAAACATCATTTGCAGATTTACGACTATTATCCTTTCGCGCTTTTTCGTCAACCTGCGCGAGGCGAGTCAAACGACCATTCTCGACAGCGTCACTACCCTTTCTGAATGGAAACCGTCGAGCACCTTGCATTTTTCCTTGGGCGTCGACGCGTATGGAGGCACGCTTGCCTCCGTCCAAAGTGGCGCCATGACTAGCGACATTCATGACAACGACCGTGACGACGATAGTTTGGCAATAGCTATGGAGCCAAGGGTAGCTACAAGCTGGCATGAAGGCGTGGCAGCGATAGTATAATGACAGTGACGTGTTGCTACGACATAACCTACGGAGTTTATTTATTGCGGTAGAGCCTCTACTCTAATGTGTACGTGTATGATCTATCCCAGCGAATAAGCTCGGGCCTCATGAATGACTGAGTATCAAGCAAAGATAGGCTCACAATTCGGCGGGAGAGGGGCTGGGTACCAATCCATCGGAGAAGGCGGTAGTAACCATGCGGGAACCCAGGCCGGAGTACAGGTGACATGTAACACAGGTCGGGGAGGAGGCATGGGGTACCAGTACGGGCGAGGTGTCGGCGTCGACCGCATCGGCCGTGGCATCTGACTTGTTCTGGGTCGTGCGGCTGGAGGTTGGATAGTTTGTTGGTGGGAGGCAGAATGAGCGTTCGGGCTTGGGTTGAGATCCAAACTATGAAGTGCAAACGCACTTCGCGCAGCGGCCTACATAGATAGGCGATTACAAAATGGCAAGAAGCGCAATATAGATTGCTTACAATTGTAGACCGCCATAACTGTCCTGCCGAATCGAGATGTTTCATGGCATCCTCATCCTTCATAGTCTCGGCTCTATCAGAAAGCAAATAAGGTAAGGGCCAAACGTGAGCCCCCGGCTGTCATTTCTTACTGGGTATTCAGTGCTCTCAGATGCGCCTTCTGCTCTGGAAGCATCTCTTGTTTGAGCAAGTCGAGTACCTTCTGTGCCTCCTTGCGGATATGCTCTGCATATTGATGCTTGCGACTCGAGGATGCATGATGAGTGGGCGGACAGTACTGTTTCTCAACGACGTCGATGATGCGAGCGACTTCTTCGAAGCGAGAGGCTACAGCTGTGGAGCGCATACCGGAAGTCGTGAGTCGCTGCAAGATAAAGGGGTAGTACCTGCGAGAGGCGACCAGTGGGCACTGTTCGAGGTGAAGCTGGTAGCATAACGACACTTATACCCCAGTCGCATGTGCTCGGACCCAATTGGACAGGGGAGCATCCTGAGCGATGCATGGTACCCTGGCCCCAGGAAAGGCCCCAGGACCGCGCGCTTCGTCTAGAATAGCCGTCAATGCGCGGCTGTGTAGCCCAACAGCACTGAGCATGCGAGCCACTCATCTTTCGGAAGATTTTGTAGACCACTGATGGAGCCCTCCCAAGGTCCGTTGGTCTAGAGTGGTATATGTTTGACTGCAAGCGGGCGTAGCTTCCTATATTGGCAGGGTAAGGAGGTTAGCGACAACAGCTGTGCAAAGTACCGAGGATACACACACCTCCCGATACAGAGCCATGTTTGACATAGACTGGGAGACTAAGGTCAGGGGTACTCGGCCTGTGTCCCAATCGGGCATCGTAGTACGGCCTGGTCAATGCGAAGATCAGACAATACTCGTCCAGACTCACAGCGGCTACCACGTACCACAGCTTCGCAAATAAACCTCATATACAAAGACACACAAGCATGCAGATGCTGTGTGAAGAACAGCCACGCAACGGCAGAGTATGGAATGTTATAAACTTTGATTGGACTCGGAGCCACCCAAATAGCACAGCACAGCAAATACTGGTAGCTTGTCAGGGATGAATTCGAACAAGTTATCGCATACTTACATACTGATGTCCTTGACATTGTATCCTTGTATTCGTGGGCGCCTGCTTGATCGTACAACGACGTTAGCAGTGCTGTGGCATTGAGTTTGGTCGCTGTATTTGCCAGATGCGCGACATAATTGCTAGCGCTGTCCATCGAACCCGTGCAGTGTAGGTCTGACCCAAACTACAGTGCATTACACTCGTGAGAAATTATAACGCCGCACTCTACACGGTCAATGTAGGCTCACCGATTGGCACCAGCACCAGTTATATGCACCCAAAGAACCCTCGCTCACTTTGTTAGGTCTTAACTCGGATACGAAGCTGCCGAAAGCGCGGGTGCTCTCGTGTCCGAACGATCGCGGACTAAACAAGACCGGTCAACCTTTTACGCTCGATTTTAATTGGAAATATTGGGCCCTCTTGGAAGATGATTTATTCCGTACGTAAAGTCGTTAAGACGATGTCTACCCTGCTCCCAGATGCGAAGAGAGTTGGTTAGGAACACGATTTGCGCCATACGGACCACGCAAACACTCACAGTACTGAGGCCACGGCGAAGAAGGCCAAGCTGGTGATGTTTGTATAAAGACCGGCACCCAAGCCACCCCCGGAGCGTCAAGAACTGGCTGGTGATGCGCTGGGAGGTCGGGCCACAGTGGGCGAGGGACGGGAACTGGCATTGGCCAACTCCCCTGCGCGGGATATTCTTGGGCTCGCCGCGGTGCCACAACAGGAGGACGCAAAGGCTTTCGGGCGGGGGCAGCTCGTTTGCAGAAGGCCGGACGACGATTCACCTGAGATGTAGGCCGTATGTCAAACTTGTAGCGCTCGAAGATGCGCGTTGCGATTTTCTGTGGGTTGAAGAGATGACTGACCAACGCTTCAAGCGAAGGATGAAACTTACGACTGTGTGTTTCCACAAGCATTTTGCTTCATAGAGGTACTCCGCAGCTCCACCGGCCTTTAAACCCTCGACACTACACCGATTTAGAAGGTCATACCAAATGAGGCTAAGGAGACCTACCGCCTCAACAACTTCCCCCAAGCGGCTTGGCCATCCGCATCAATGTCCAACTTCAGGATTTCAATCATGGTCTTTGACTCATCTATGAGGTAGGCAGCACGTCGTCGCTTGGGTTCCGCGTATATGAGCGGTGCGAGTGAAAAGTGCTTCCCTTCCACAGCACTGATGATGAAACTGGCTGCTTCAAGGCGAGCAGGTTTCTGGGAGGGGGTACCATCGCTTTTTGTGCTTCTAGGAGAATGAGCAGAATGATAGAGAGCTGTTTAGCGGAAGGTACAAGTAAGCGAAGGACAGAGTACTCACGCTTCTTTTCACTTCTCACCTTCAGGAGCAGGAGGAAGCAGGGTGGTTCCCGCACTGCAATATTGGATGGTAAGCCCGAGCCACACGCTGTTGTCTAGGTCCATGATATCAGTGATAACAGCACGGCCGCAATGCTATCAATCGCCGCGGACACGGTTCACTGACGATGTGTGTGGTGATCCGGGCGGTCCACAGGCTAGGCCACTTCCATACCACGGCCCCATCTGCGGGAGTAGAGCACTGGTCGAGCATAGACTGGCAGTGTACATGGTGTAAAACTGATGATAGTGCATAGCCCTCAAGCCAACGAAATTCGGGAAGCTGTCAGAGTGTCGCACATCATTCTTCGGAGACGATCAGCGCGTTCCCGTTGCTTATCATACCCTGAACGCAGTGGTTGCCGCCCACGAGCGCCGTCCAGTCCTCAACTTCTGCCTTGGACATTTACAACCAGAGCTGTATACCCTTTTCCGAGGACGGTCTTCACTGGGCCCGCGTCGACTAGCGACTGGCAGCGTCTTTCAGCGGTAACTCAACCTAGAGAACATGGTGTTCTGATTGACGATGCGGTCGAGCTATTCACATTGCTCATGAAAGATGGTCAGTGCATCGCATTCACAACTGGAGAGAAACCACCGACCGAGGGATGATATACAATGCGTGCACAAGCCTCGTCGGTGGCGAAAGGGCACTGCTGGGCCCTATGGTCAAGTCAATGATCAAAGCCGCAGTGCACATTGCTGGAGAGTTCTATCCAGCACTTGACGGGAACGGCGAGCTTGTCGGGTACGTGCTCTGGATGCCTCCTGGTCGGGACCTCTTCGAGACGTATGTGTCGCTTCTCCCAGCCGTTTTATAATATCCTACGAGTATTTGCAGCCCAGATCAGCGCGAGTTAGATCTGAACGACTTTATGACCCGTCTACCGGACGTCGGGAAGCAGTACTACAAGGACGTCGTATGTGTTATTTCCCATCGCGAGGCATCGCCTGACCCATCCGAGTACCGTAGTACATGAAAGAGTTCCCCGCGTTCGTGAACGAGTGCATTGGAAGCGCGAAGGTGAGGCGACGTCGACGACGGTCCCTGAACCCGTCACTGAACGCAGCTCGCAGGCTAAGACCGACGCCTGGTGGCTCCATATTTTGTGCATCCGTCCCAATAAGCAAAAGCAAGGCATAGGAAGACAGCTCAGCGAAGTCGTGAAGCAGAAGGTAGGCGTCGTCTGTAATCTTCAATTATGCCCAGCAGCTGACTCTCGGTACTCCAGGTGCGAGAGAAGGGCCAGACACTCGCTTGTACCACGACACAAGACGTGAATGTGGGTGAGGATACATGAAGCTTGTGAGCGTACCTCTGAAAAATATCGCAGGCGCATGTGTACAAGTCCTATGGGTTTGAGCAGAAGGGCCTCAAGACGATGCTGTCTCCGTGGGGAGATTGGCCGCTCTATGTTTTCACGAGAGTCGTTGCAGATGTTAGAGTTGCACGTTGTCAGATGTGCTAGATATTATTAAGAAGACGACTGAGACAAATGCATCGGTTATCGTCTGACGTCGACAGTGATACCGGCCCTGGCGGGCCGGGACGTCTGCTCACCCTTCGCTTTCCTCCTTCTCCCTCCTTCCTGAGGCATCCTCGTATTTCTTCCCATCTAAAGCTGCTCACTTTCCGACGAGGCGGGCAATAACGTTGCTGATCAATCGAGAACTACGGTTCCCAAAGCACGCCGGGCACCATATACATATATTTACAATTCAAAGGTGCGGCGAGCTGTATTCCTAGCCTTTACAGCCTCGTTAACACAATCCTCGGAAGTTGAGAGATGAAGCTATGTTGCATTGATCCAATGAGGCGTTGCCACGTCTGTGCCTCGCAAGGTTTCGGTCAGTCAAATAATCTTAGTATGTACGGCGAGTCCTAGCACACACCAAGCCCACGAGTAGGTTTCATTCCACGAGTTGGGATATGTCGATAGACTTTTACTGTACTTACTATGTACAGTGTGCATACACAAAACCCGCGCGATCAGCGCAGGCTGCGATCCACAGACGTAGAAAGTGATGGGACACGGCGCAGCACCGACTTGCGTGTAAATTCCGCTTCGGAGTCGCGCTGGACAACCATCTGCACATGATATCCGGCAGCATCGCGATGTCATGTCCCTGTGCCAGCAGGAGGACACCTACGTTCCAGGTATGCGCCGCAAGCCATGTTCAACAACGTTGGTGAATGCTGAATCACAGCTGTGATCCGTGGCAGGAGCTCGCAGACGGTTGCTAAGGAAACGACATCGGACGAAGCCTCAACGTCATCGTTGAAACAAGTCTGTATCAACGTGGAGAGCCTTTTGGTTTTCACAACAGCATGGGCTTCGAGCGGCACGAAAGGAGAAGAAGCATGTGTGAAGATAAGTAGTCTAGATATTTGAAGTGCTAGAGTGTGTAGGCCACGAGGATACTGTGGAAAGTCGAATTGGGGGAGTGGAGCAACATTTGCCGAGGTGATCTGCGAACTAACATATCCGCCAACCCCGCTGTCAGCACAAAACAAGGCCTATCCGACACAGCCGACACTCGTTTCCTCCACTTTCTCGTCCCCCACCCCCCAAGTCTGCCTTCAACAGGCACTTCCACTCCTTTGGCACGGATCCAAGGCTGCACACAGCACCTATCCCGCTCATCATCATGGCACCTTCGGCCAAACATTTCGCGACGCGGCATCCCCGCTATACGACTCTCCTTGCCATCATCCTTGTTGGCCTCATCTTTGTCTATGCGCAGGGCCAGCCTGACGAGCACTACTTCAAACACAACTCGATCCAGTCATGGATACGGGAGGAGGACCGGCGGTACCAGCAGACGCTGCGGGAGCGGGACGCGATGATACAGAAGTGGGGGCCTACGCCGGATCGCATACAAGCGTGTGTTCAACCTTCTACGGCTTGTCAGCGATAACTCTCTGACAGTGTGTTCCGCACAGGTTCCCACCGCAGGATGACTTCTACACGCTCTGTAAGTCGTAACATTGCTGTAAGGTGACGGAAGTGCTGATGATGCGGTGCAGGGGACTTCTACATCCCGTCATTCCGGTGTCCGCACCGCGTCGAGCGCGTGGGCGCCATGGGTGATGGCGGCAAGTGGGTCTGCGGCGTCGAGCGCATAGCTCAGCAAGACTCCTGCGTCGTTTACTCGTTTGGTATCAACAACGAGTCGTCATTCGAGGCCGCGCTCCTGCGTGCCGCCCCACGGTGCCAAGTCTGGGGCTACGACTTCAGTGTGCCCAATTTCGGGCCTGAGATCACTGAAGACCCCGACCTGCGCTCGCGCTCGCACTTCCACTCATGGGGGCTTGGCTCGGCGGACAACTACGGTCCTGGGGCAAATCCGCCGTTCTACACGCTGCAGACGCTGATGGCGATGAACGGGCACTCGTTTATAGACGTCCTGAAGGTGCGCAATGCCATTTTGTGTCGCGACGTCACTGAGGGCGTCGTAGGTTGACATCGAAGGCGCCGAGTTTGACGCACTGGCCTCGTTTGTCGCCTACCACATTGCGCAGTCCATGCACACACCGCACCCATCGCCGCATAACCCCCACGCACCGCCGCCTCCCATGCCCATGACTCCGATGCTCCCGATAGGCCAGCTGCAGATCGAGCTGCACGCACGCGCGGGCTCGGGCCACGAGACTTTCGCTGCTTTCAACAGCTGGTGGGAGTCCCTGGAGTCCGTAGGCCTGCGCCCGTTCTTCGCGGAGCCTAACCTGGTATACGTCAATCTCGTTCGCGGTGTGCGCCCTGACCTCGTTGAGGTGAGTCTCGTAGATGTCCGTGCTGTGAGTGATGTTCGCTGACCGGCTGTGCGTGTAGTACTCGTTGCTCAACATCCGTGGTGACCATGCACTGGTGTCAGGTCGTCACGTTGCATAGGCGTGGGCCTTTATGTGCGTATATTACTCTATCCTTGTTCTGTGATCTCTCGTGAGCTACAGGATCTTATTGGACTACATTATGTGCATTGCCGCTTGGCCAGGAGCGACAGACACAGACTCGGGTGACATTTCGTCTCTATCATACATCATACCCATGTATCCTACAACGACTGCTCAATTCCCTTCGCATACTCGGTGTCCTGTGCGACGATTTTGGCGCGCGCAAGGAAGAGGCGGGTACTGGTATGGAACCTGCGTTCAAACTTGATCAAACTTCCCCGCAAGCTTCATCAAGCAGGCAGCTTGTTCAACGTTGACGTCATATGTGTGAGCAAGTCTTTTCTCTCCGTTGCCATGGTGCGTCGAGCTCAACCGATGTGGCTTCCAAGCCATTGATGCTAATTCCATCTAGTTATTACATCATTTGCGATAACTCGCGAGGATCGCGACTCTTCCTGAGATCGTTCAGCGACTGGTAGCTTAAACCTCGGTGCGTCGTCCAGTTATACCGTTCAAGCTTATAATAGCCTATCCTCGAGCTTCGGAGCTTCTCGACATTGACGCCCTCGCATCAGTGCTATCACCCAGCAGTGACGCGGGCTATACAAACCGCATGTCCATGATAGTCATTCGGTTATTTACGGACCACCCACTTCTAGCTCTCGTCGACTGCGACGATGGGCGTTGCGGCCTTCGGTCGCCCGTGCTCTCCGTAGCCGGGCCCGACGAACCAATGAATTGCCAAGTTTAAATTGATTGAAAATGTGTTCCGCCTGTGCAGCGTCTTTGTGCGCCGCGGACCTGCATCGTATATAAAAACGGGTCCACTGTGCCGGCGGTCCCTTGCCCCCGTCGTACTCGCTGCCCCACGCTATTGCTACGCACAAGTTGACCTACGATGGCGCCCCCGCGCACAACCCTCTGCTGGGAGCTCTGCTCGGGAACCGCGTTCGCTGCCCTCGCACTGTTCTTCCTGTACCCATCCGCCTCGATCGCGATTCCCGCGTCCCTGCGTTCTTATGCGCATGACACCGGTCGTGTGACGACCCTCGAGCAGTTCTTGTACAAGGAGGAGGAGAGGTACGGCAAAGTCATAGCGATGCGCAATGAACTTGTTTCGCAAGCAGGCTTGGACGAGATTCAGTGCGTGGGGTCAAGTCTTATTCTGCAGAAACACGGCGTTGAATTCCTCCTGATTTAGTTTTGTGCCGAATAAGACAACCCTCGGTATGTCCATCATCATCGCACTGGCAACCTCGAAAAGTAACTCCCATGTCAGAGCAATTTTTCCCTGCGTCTTTTCTCTGCCCATACCAGCTCACCCTTGTGGGCACGTCCTGGGTCTGCGGCCTGGAGCGATTCGCAGAGTCCAGCCAATGCGGCGTGTATACCGTCGGTCCCAGAGACGACGCTTTCACAACGGACATCCTTGGGGCTGTGCCCGCTTGTCTGACGACAGCCTATACTCCGGGGCCGCAGAAATTCGGCAACGGACGTATGTACATGTCGGCGAGCGGAGGAGGGCAAACTGGCGGCAGCGGCTGGATCGGGCTCTCCCCTATACCCGAGGGGTCTTACCCAAGGCCTGCTGACCAGGCGAAGCTAACGCAGCACTGTCACGCTGGAGATCCTCTGTGTCGAAACCGCGAGTTTGTTTATACGCTTGAGATGCTGCTGCATAGGCATAGGCACGCAAGATATGCGGACATCCTCCGAGTACGCTTATCCGTTTTGATTGGTATGAGAGATCTTATGCGAGTACCGTGACGCCAGATCGACTTGCCCTTTGGCGAGATGGTCCCTGCCCTTGCGTCTCTCCCAATGCCATCGTTGTCAGCCGAAGACGTGGACTCCTGGGTGCTACCACTGGGGCAACTCATCCTAGCCCTGAAGCTAGACGAAAGGAGCGACGCGATTTCAGAGGGCTACTTGAACTTCCGCCCTTGGTGGGAGTCTCTGGAACGCGTCGGTCTGAGACCGTTTGCTGTTCAGGATCGGGGAGATGATGTTTTGGAGGTTCGTCGTGTCTGTTTTTCAAATTTATTCCATATCATACTAACCTACGGTACATTTCAGTATTCCTTCCTGAACATCCGGACGTCCCTATTATTCACACACCCACTATGATCACGATACTCATCTCGCAGTATCAATTGACTACATTGTACACCGTAAGCTATTCTGGTATCCTCGGTTTCATATCGTACAGGGGGGGAGATCGCTATTGTATTTGTACATCAGCTCGTGGAGAATAATGCGAAATCAAACGAGTCCATGCGAATCTCAACATTTTGGCGTCAAATGTCAAGCCTGGGCGGAACGATCACATGTTAGGTTACCGAAGAGAGAGAGTTGGAGGAGAGGGCACTCACAGGACACCATGATAGCACAGGCATCCAGTTCCATACAGGTACGTATCTTGCTGCCCATGGCGAGTGACTCCATGTCGGGAATGCACCCGTGAAGGTGGGCCGTCGACGCGGTTGTGGCGTCTGAGGCGACGACGGTGGTGTCCAATGCCATGGCCTGGCTGGTTGGGTGGACAGGCGACTGAACAGGTTCTAGATAGCGAGTCAGTGATTGAGAGGGCCCGAGGCTAAGTGGACTCACCACTGCCCAGCGCCACATCGCCGTCGCGGCGTCGAGGTGGCGCGTCGCCCCGGGGTCGAGCGCAGATGCGTTGAGCTCCGCGTACAGCGAGTCATACGCTGCGCGGTCGGCGTCGGCCATGTGGTCCCGTAGGATGTGGAGCACGGTGTGCGCAGCATCCGCGATGCTCTCTGCGCGTCGGCGTTTGCGATCGCTTAGCGCGAGCTGCTCGACTTCGTCGTCCTTCTCGACGCCGTCGACGATGTCGTTGATAGTTTGTATTTGGTGGGAGGTGAGCATGCTGAGAAGTTACGCGAAGATGGTAGTCGAAGAGGACAACGGTCTGTTGTTTCACGTACCATGACTAGTGTTGACCATTTATACCGCTCCCGCGTCCTGTACTCCGACTACACCAGGAAAGGAAAGAGGGCGCGGGGGCAGTGACCACAGCACCCCGCATATAGCTGCGCATACACAAGCACATCGCCCAATGTTGAATAGGAAGGACACTACCTGGACGCTGCCAGAACGAAAGGTGTTGAACACACGGGACCGAGCAGAGTCGGCTAGGGAAGTGAATACAACAAACCGTTCGACATGGCTAGAGACAGCAAGAGCGTAGATGCCAGCAGACTCGGGGGGAAAGACATGATAGATGGTAGGGATACTAAACAAACCATAACGGGCAATCTGGTCCCGCAAGAGGGCGTTGTCTAGGCTGTACCGATTGTGTACGAGTTCTTCTCGGTCAGCTACGGCAGGCACGAACAGCAAGAGCAATTATGAGGAAACATGCACAGTACATACTGTCATGCTCGTGAACACACTGCGAGGTCCAGCCCGATTGCAGAGCGCGCCCGAGGTTTAGCCAATTACAATCGGGATCGGACAGGCGGGTCATCTAGCGATGCCTTCCACGAACTGTAGTAGATCTCCATGTGATCTGCTAGACCCGCTTTCCGAGGCAGCCAGCCAAGCAGACTACGAGCGAGGTAAGGACGTACGCGCAGCGTCGAGGCTAGTGCGCGCTCGAAGGCTTCCACCAAGTCCAATCAGCCTCGCGACTAGACGAAAGGTAATACTGCACTCACCATTCTGCGGCTCGACGTACTCGTAACCCGACGCGCCCGAGACCTTGACGACTCGCTGCAACAGATCATCCACGCTCTCCGTGAAGTCGTTCGCGACGTCAAACATGAGCCCGCCGAGGAGCGCGGACTTCTCTACCGCGAGCCGGTACATCTCCCCGAGGTCGTCCTGGTGGATTAGCGACCACCTTGCACCGGGAACGCCGTACCACTTGATCTTCTCGCCCTTGCGTGCGGCGTGGAACATCAGAGCAACATGGGATCCCGAGCGGCCGTAGAGCATCGCGGGGCGGATAACGATGCCGTTTAAAACCGGATGGCTCGCGACCACCCGCTCAAATGCGGGCCGCCATGCGCTCACCTCGCTAGGATGCGTTATCGGCGTCGAGTCGCTGACAAGCTCCGGGTTGTGCCCGTGGCAATGCGAGCCGGAGGTGTAGATGTACGTGAGTTTCGGGGCGTGCGCGGGGCGGTGCTTTGTCGCAGCGTCGGAGACTGCGTCAAGGATGGGTGGAGACAGCTTCTCGAGGTCAAAGCCGCCGACTGCCTCAATGACCACGTCGAGCGTCGCGACCAGGGAGAGCCAAGGGGATGGATCCGATATCTCAGCGACGATGGGAATGACTTTTCATGAGGCTCAGTGGAAAGCTGTGGGAGGGTGGTGATGACTCACTTTCCTGTTCAGCCAGCATCCTCGTCTTGCTCTCCGAGCGCGTCACGCCATAGACGACATGTCCAGCGCGTACGAGGGCTTGAGCGACCGGAAGGCCGACGAAACCGGAGGCGCTATCGTACACCAGCTCAGTTAGCTTGACTACATATACCTGGACGACGGCACTCACCCGATGATTAGCACTCGCATTATTAAGCGCGAAGATGGGGAGGGGAAGAAGAGGCCGTCCTACATCTCGCCGAGCGTTTCCTTACGCAATTGTTTGACAGTCGCCATGAGGTTCCGCGACCCTGACTCTATCGCTTGCTGTAGCGAATTCTTCTGGCCGCTTTTAAATGAATGATGGTTCGTTCCAGACGAGGTCTTGCTAGTTACATTTCTTCGCCCGCTAACATTTGATCCCCACGAGTGAACCAGCATTCAGAGCCAGCATTCACGACAGAAAGCATACCAAGAAAATGCGTGCGGTTTCATGTTCTTCTCGAAGCAAGCGAGCTCTTCGGGTTTGAGAAGTTCGCCTCGGCGCCCCTCAGGAGCTTCTGAGCGCTGGAAGCGCTGGGCTACCGTAACACGGTCGCGTGATCGCGCGAGTTAACACGTTCACGCGTCGAATTATGTTATTTGTCAATGTCGTATGGCGGAAAGTTTCAAAGTACATATATATTCGCATGTCCATTTTCATGCACTAGGTGCAAATCACGCTATGGGCCAACGACTGTTAACCAATAAATGAGGTTGAGGGGTATCTCTGGAAGCAACTACTATGCAATGTCCTGTGGGGTATACTGGTAACTGTAGCAAGGTCAAGAAGCCGCGACTCTTGTGACAAGGCCCACTCTGCCATTCCGCAGACGTTTAGCCGTAGTACCACTTCGTGATAGGCACCCAGCCTGGTGCCCATCCTACGATGTAGCCCGGAGGGACTTTGTATCCCCAGCCATATGGCGGCGGCGGAGTGCGCACAGACGACACAGGCGAGGTCTTTGGCGACGGCAGAGGTGCTGGGGTTGGAGGAGGCCGAGGCGGTGTCACAGGATGGGTACGGCCAGTGATGAATCGGTAGGAGACGTCTTGGAAAACGCGCTGCGCAGAGAGGACTCATTGTCAGGGGGAAGCTAAGGCATGTATAATTTTCGAGACATACCAAGGCGAACTCCCAGAACTCTTCTGCGACATGCAAATGGCGAGAAGCGTCGCTGAACCGCTCGGCATATTCGAGGCTAATTTACTCATGATTAGCGATCGTGAACTGGAGACCAGGGTCGTCAACTTACCGAGCGTATAGGTCCTGGTAGACGTCCCGATCTACGGAGTTCATCTCGTCGCGCAGTGCAACTAGAATGGTGTGTGCTTCGCTCGTCAGGTACTGAGCACGCTGATGCTTACGCGCATCCGACTGAAATGCTCTGCACGGGCTCTCGACGGCATCGATGATGTCGTGAATAGTTTGCAGCTGGAGTGCAGTCGGCATGGTGGGCGAATGCAGAGTGTGTGCGACTAAAGGACAATACACCCTTCGTTATATTCCACGGACATTGCTGCGCCACAGCAACGACGGGACCGGGACGTAGCCCAGAGAGGCAGGAGGGGTAGGAGCGGGAGGGAACGCGTCCTCGAAAAGGAAGGAGGTTCGGGGAGGCGTGTGCACACGTCGGCGGAGGGCGGTGCAGCATACGGGCACACAGGCCAATACACACGGAAAAGGAAGGATATGCGATGCCAGAAACGAGACATTCCGGTTGTGGTCGGTGGAGTGTAGCTAGCTCGTCGTAAAACGTGTCAGAGCGGACGCGGATGTGGACTGGGGATGACTCACGTCAATGCATTCGCCGTAAAAGGCAAGCGAACACGCCTCCTCGCCTGAGCATCCTCCATGCGTCGTCCACCGTCATTGCAGATGCAGTGTGAACAAGCCAATGCGCCATGGGTAGGGAGGGCCAAGGGACAACGGCCAGTGCCGCGGGTTTGCGCAGTTGGGGGAATGTTCAGTTGCTAAGGACTCGCCATCTCACGGATATATGTATGATGTAGAGGCTATGGGCGCCGGGCGGTGCGTATCGGCGTGACAAGTTACAAGTATGGGATGCTGCCCGTCCGTGTCACAGTGGCTGTGTGAGGAGGCTGCCACTGAGCGCCTGAGCCGGGACGCGTTTGTGGCGCTGATCGCCTCCTCAGTCACTGGACGAGAATCCAGTGATAATATGCCAGTAGAACGATCTCACGGTAAGTGTACCACTTCCGATAGCTGTAAGAGACATATACGTCTTTCGCGTAATTCTATCATTAATACAGTCATTTCCCACTTCAGTAGTACAGCGGCTGTTTCCTGTGTCGTGCGTTCTATTCGAGAAGGATTTGCCACTACCACCAACCTTTATAGATAAACAATGAGTTTTCAGGTCGTCGATCTGCGTTAAGTGAGTTACGGCCTACCTGGTCCACAGTGGTGTATGACAGGAAAAAATGGAGGATGCGCAGGAACCACTGGCCACAATGCAAAGCCGGGAACATGTCCTGCATGTAGCGGCAGCGGTCGGTACCACGGCGGCGGCTGTTGAGCATGATTATGTCGATGCGGAGGCTGTTGTTGCGGAGGCTGTGGCTGTGGCTGTTGCCGTGGAGGCAATTGCTGCGGAGGAGGGGGATCCGGGGCCTGAGGTAAACGTCGTCGGATACCGTGATATGTATTCTAGGGTAGCTAAAGTGAGATTCCTCGATGCAGGCCTTGGTAGAGAAGACACATACGACGGTATATTGCCATAGGTCCTGGGCGGCATCGAGGTATTGTCTCTGAGACCCGCGGTTCTTGAGGTTCTCGACGCTGCCCAGCGAATCTCGCAGGTCAGGAACTTAACTGTGATGGTAACTCAGACTTTTGTTAAGATGGGCTCACTATCGTTTCATGCCAACATAGACTGATAGCTCCCCCGCGGTCATATCACCTTCGATTATGCCGACAATAAACTGTGCGTCGCGGCAGAGATTGTCTGCTCGTCCGGCGTTTGTCTGCAGATATGCGCTAGCAGACTCAACGATGATGCGGTCGATAGCGTGAAAGCGGGGGTCTGTCCGGGCCATCCTAGCGCCACAGGTATGAGCTAGCCTGAGTACTAATGGACTCCATCCTACGATCGCAGTCATCCTAAATACCCAGTTCTTCATCTCGAACGGTGTCTCGGAACACAGACGTACAGTGGTCTTGACGAGGACACTGGGTGGCTATGCAGTGGCAATCAGATAGACGGACGGTCCAAAACATTAAGCACATACCCCTACCCATGTGCAACAGTGGTATCCTATACATACAGTGCTGCATGTCAAGCCACAGTTAAACCACACAACTGACGGAGAAGGCGGTCTGGCTGATGAAGATGGTGGACTAAGCGCGCATCTCTGGTAGTGCTGTTACTCCAGCGCTGTCATCGTCAAGACACCGAGGATTGCGAAAGCGCCTACGGTCGGTGGCTAAATGGATCCCTCCTCCTCCTCCTCCTCCAGGCAGCCGATCGTCCACAGTTAGTCGTTCTTCCAAGGTTAAGTCAGGTACGTATAGCATACTGCCCGGGCGATGTGCAGACACGCACCTGTGGCTCGCCTTATCAGCGTCTGTGTGTGTGGTCCACAGGGATGTAACAACGGCCGCACAGTGATCTACGACTTTGAAGAATGTACGATGGCGAAATATAAGGCTAGCAGGATGCTGCGCCGGAAGACAGAACCTTGATACACACGAGTGAGGGCTTATACCCACCCGATGGATGTGAGTGCAAAGGTGGGTGCGATCCCCTCCCATCAGATAGGTACGAGCCGAGAAGGTGGGCGTGAATCGACGCCATTCGGGGGCGGTCGGAAGAGTGCAGTGCATGAGACCGAAAATGGTCGTTCTTGGATAAGTCGTCTTCCCCCGCGCCGTACGGGTCGTCCAGTTAATGGCATAGAGCCCAATTCTTGAGCTCTGACTTCGGTGCTGAGATATTGCTGTAACTGCAGACTATGGCTGAGCCAGCAACAGCGAAGAACAGAAGTGCAGTGGTGATCCACTACGGCAATGTTGACGACGTAGCACCAGTCGGTCGGCACTCGCCTGAGAGTGAAGTTACAGGCACCAGACTCAATGTGCAGACGACAGCTTGCCTGATGACCTCTGATAGTGTATGCTCCCCTCATTGAGCATCGCTACTTCTCAGGCGAGGACGGCCGCCATGATCACCCTCCGATGACGATGAGTACGAGTGAGAGGATAGCAAGCGCCCATCCATCGGAATCTACCCACTGTTCTCTTTTTTGTCAACGTGACTCACCTCGTCTGGTTCGTGTGCACACAATCCCGAGGTGGGGGAGCATGGGAGTTCGTGGCGCGAGAAAATATGCAGACATCTTCCTTTTTCTTCCTTTGTCCCGTGCTCAGCATCAGGAAAACCCGCCCTAGCTAATAAGACCTAAGGAGGCTAGATTAGACCTAATAAGCGGGAATAGGTAGAGTAGTCTAGCTAGGAAAGTGCCGAGCTAATTAGCACGGTGTAGATAGAAATAGCATTAGAATAGTCGTCGTAAAGCAGAGAATAGCTCGTTTTAGCTGGATCTTTGCGGGTTGTAGACATCGGATAGCACGTTCTCATGAAGCACATTCAAAGCATAATTTGATTCGGCCGTCACTGTAGATAAAAAGTACAAGTATGCGCGAGCAAAGGGAAGCCACGACAGAGCGGCGTGCACGCCTGTACATCAACAAGCCTGTAACTAATCAAGTTCATCCGGCATATTGTCCAAGTCGAGTGCAGCAAGATCAGCGTCGGTCGATGCATTGACCCTGGAAACAGGACCCTGACCGCTGTCGTACACTCAATGATTAGCTTGGTGTTGACGACAGAGAACGACCAGTACTTACGTGACAAGCTTGAAGAGCTTGTGCATCAGAACATGATACTTCTTGCCGTTGTTCACCTTCTTGATAGCGTGAAGGAAATCGATGTTCCGCTTGTAGGCGTCGGCACACTGCTTTCCCTCGAAACTAGACTTCTTGTATTCGCCTGTAGACCAGTCATCGAGGACAGAGAAGACCTATAATGAGACCAAACAAAAGAGACGAGCTCAGCTCAACTAGCACAGGGAACGACGAGCCACATACCACTGTCGAGATGAAGGCAAGCATGGCCATTGGCAGCTCCTGCTCGTCTGGCTTTTCCTTCAATGACGACTTGCAAAGGTCGATGTGCGGCCTACATTAGACACTAAACCCCATCTTATTCTTCGTGACAGGCAATACAATAGCATGAAAATGTACTGGTCTGCTTCCCCTTTCGCTTCGAGGACAACCACAGCGGCTCCGGTTCCTCTGGGTCCGATGACTCACTATCTTCTAAGTTAGGTGGAAGCGCATCTCGCCGGCGAAGGTGCTGAACAACTAAAGCATAGGGTCGTTAACACGAGCTGTACTGGTCCGATGTCACATACCTGTTGTGTTGCTTGTAGCTACAGGATGACGGCGAGTCAATAAATGCGAACTAGGCGCACACACAATCAGTGCACGTACATGTTTCCCGTGTGGACTTCTGTCTTTTGGGCTCCGCAGCAGACTTTACTGTAGTAGAGGACTCTGATCGAGGACACTTGAGCTGAGACGGTTGAGCAGACGTCTCTGCAGCTGCTTCAGGCCCAGTCACCACGCTACTACCTGCAGCACCAGCAAGCCGACTTGACTTCCGGGTGGGCTTGTTGGTTACCTCAATCGCCCGATCGAGGCTAGACTTTGCCATGGGGCCTTCGGCTTCCCTACTCAGCTCTTAATCAGAGGAAAGATGCCCAGGAGAGAGAAGAGAACATGAGACACAACAAACCAGAGGGCGACGTGGGATGCTGGTTCCGCAGCCGCATGGCCCCGGCAGCATAGCCCGACGTGATTGGCTAACAGGAATGGCTTGGAACTTCAGGGTAGGCCGCGTCTGGTCTCTGACTTGCATGCACCAGACAGATCCTCACATTCAAGCTCTACTCATGGCACCGAACCCTTCTGCGATGAAATGTTCTGGTTGTGGCCGGAATTTCTCCCTCCAAGGCTATGCAACTCACCTTTCGCAAACACGGCAACCAAGATGTGTAGCAGTCCGGGAGGAGAAGCACGCGCGGCCGTTGGGCGTGTGCGCCTTATTTTCAAGGTTCCAGTCAATCAGCTTGAGACCATATTCTCCGGTTGCGAGCGCACTCCATCGCATCTGGCCTACATAGAGTGGTTCACGCCATTTGGCCAGCCTGGTGCAAGTCATGGCCTTCATCGGGTATCATATGCTATGTCAAATCCGGGTAACGAGCACATCACAAGTGTCGTTGAACTTGACGACATCCAAGCGCAGCTGTCATCTTTGGCCCGACTTCGGCACCACTGTCCCCCGTCACTGGTCAAGTGACAGAGTGTCAGATCAGTGTTCATCTTTCTTCGTCAGTGTGTTTAATGACCACTATGCATACCAAACTATGGTGTAAAAGGTGCTGTTCACCAATGTTTATGATCCCAATATCACACGAGCCCGAGGTTCACAATCTCCCTTAGCATCCAGCACTCTTTACGTGCCCTACAAGCACCTACTTACAGTCGTTTCTATCAACCACTCAAGTGTCTGATGAATAGAAGAAATAGGAGAAATTTTTTGGAAGTAGCTCCGAGATAGTAAACTTTAGCAGAGAATAGTGGGATCAGGAGGAAAGGAGGTAGGCATAAGACTATTTTAGGTCTAATTAGCGAGAGGGGGTTTTCCTGATGAGCTGTCTTTTTTTTTTTTTAATTCTACGAATTTACACTCCATACTCTAAGTACATGCAGAGTATCTACTGAATCTTTCAGTCTGCTCCTTCCGCCTCCGAAGGAGGCGGTGTGATGACATAAAGCATTCCGAAATCGTCCAAGAACTGCTCATTGTCCCTTTCTGCTGCGTCTAACAACCGCCCTTCAGGCAAGATGAACCCCTGATGAGGAAGGTCCACCCACCCTTGGTCTAGATGCGCAGTGATAAGTTCCTCTTCCTCTACTTGAGAGGCGCGAGGGGCAAAGTCGAGAATAGGATCCTTGTGATCGACTAGGGCAATTTCGAATTCCTCCGCTTGCGACGGAGGAACTACTTCCTCTCCCAGTACTCCATGTTTGGGCTCCATGACCCCGCGGATGGGAATGTGGACAAAGGGTTCGTCCACACTCTCATTTCGCTCAAGCGCTTCACGCCTGCCTTCTTGAATTTCCTCAGCGTCCCTGTACTGCCACGTTCTGTACAGTTCTTCTGCGAACTTCTCTGCCTTCGACGGATCAAATGCCATCGCATATTTCCTATGGGCTTCCTTTTTGGTTCTTTTACGTTCCTTTTCAGAAAGCCCATCCCATTCCTTCTGGAATTCCAGAACTTTACCAGCACGCCACACTGTGTGCGCTTCTAGTCTAGCCCACGCCATCGTGTGCTCATTGCCCTGGGCGCGATCCTCCTTGCATTTGGAGAGGATCTCTGCCCATTCAAATGTGCCAACCATAGGGTTGAGTTGGAGGAACTTCAAGACATCGAGCGAGGACCACCCCCGTTGACGCCTGGAGTACCACGACTTGCCTTGCGCAAGGTCCCGCTTGGAGAACGGGCCCACAAAAGGCTTGCGCTCATACTTCTTGTGCCTCATATAATACGGGCACTTGAAAAGTATGTGATCTCGGGTTTCCCGGTACCTGTTTCGCAGCGGCACGGA